>RJWJ010040214.1:0-14083 GCA_004363605.1 Indri indri | reverse complement strand
GGTACCTCCCACCAGGACTAGGAAATGTGTCCCCCAGGTTCCTGCTGGGCCCTGGGGAGGCTCCTGGGGGATTTTATTTTATTTTATTTTTTATTTCAGTATATTATGGGTATACAAATGTTTAAGTTATGTACATTGCCCTTGCTACCCCCCTCCCCGCAGTCAGAGCTTCAAGCGTGTCCATCCCCCAGACGGTGCGCATCGCACTCATTATGTATGCATATACCCATCCCTCATCCCCCCTCCCATCTGCCCGATGCCTGGTAAATGTTACTCCTATATGGGCACTTAGGTGTTGGTCAGTGAAACCAGTTTGCTGGTGAGTACATGTGGTTCTTGTTTTTCCATTCTTGGGATACTTCACTTAGCAGAATGTGTTCCACCTCTATCCAGGAGTATACAAGAGGTGCTGTATCACCATTGTTTCTTAAAGCTGAATAGTACTTACTCCATGGTATACATATACCACAGTTTATTAATCCGCTCATGTATTGATGGGCACTTGGGTTGTTTCCACATCTTTGCAATTGTGAATTGTGCTGCTATAAACATTCGCGTGCAGATGTATTTTTTATAGAATGTCTTTTGTTCTTTTGGGTAGATGCCCAGTAATGGGATGGCTGGATCAAATGGTAGATCTACTTGTATCTGTCTAAGGTATCTCCATATTGCTTTCCACAGAGGTTGCGCTAGTTTGCAGTCCCACCAGCAGTGTATGAGTGTTCCTATCTCTCCACATCCACACCAACATTATTGTTTGGGGAATTTTTGATAAAGGCCATTCTCACTGGAGTTAAGTGATATCTCATTGTGGTTTTCATTTGCATTTCTCCTGGGGGATTTTAGAACTTTCCCAGGAAGGAAATCCTCTTCCCTCATCTTCAAATGGACATTTGGTGGCTAGAGAAAATTGAACCTGTGTTTTATATTTTTATGTTTTTCATTTTAAACAAGAAGTTTATTTAAATAACCAGATGCTGAACTTGAAGGGGAAAATATCCAGGATTCATTTTTATTTTTTAGAGTCCTTGATCCCTACTTAACGACGGGTTTCGCTATGTGCAACAGCTATTATACATACAAAGAAGTTATAAAATTTCCTTGGTGTCACGGTAATAAGTAAAGAACACTGAAATTCTCTGGGCAGTCTAAAAATGTATGCAAAACCTTTTACATTGTTGGGGTTTTTTTGTTTTGTTCTTTGGGGGGTTGTGTTTGTATTTGGCGAAATAGTGAGAACAAAGCAACGACTGGAATATAGAGATAAGAGCTGAGGGAGCAGCCACTGGTGGCGAAAAGGAGTCTCTTCGCAGTATTTTCCCATTACATCTCCATCAGGCATCTTCTGAAGCAGACCACTGGCCCTTTAGTTAAAAAAAATAAAAATGCACCAATATGCTTGTGCATAGGGGCAACAGATGCTTTCTTTATGTGCATAGAGAAGGGGAAAGTGCAAGAATAGAGAAAAAGACACTATAATAGCACATGGTGGAACCAAATTGCTGGCCACGTGGAGGACAGTGATACTTTAGTGGCTGGATGTGGAGTCTGTGCTGTAATTCAGGTAACAAAGTGTGTAAATGCACGTGCCTACGGAAGATTCTAAGGGCGGCTACGCCCCCCTTGGGGAACAGTGATATGTCAGTGCGTGAGTATGGCCATGCCGCATGCATGTAGCGAAGTATCTGAACTCATGTGTATACAGCACTTTCTGAAAGTCCCACTTCACCTCAGGTCAGGCTTCCCTACCCCAGGGCAGGAGGAGGGCACCTGGTATACCCCCGGGGGGCTTCCTTCTTGGAGCTGCCCTGCCTGCTTGGGCCAGAAAGGCCCAACTCTAGCAGCCAAAGAGACCCTGGAAATATTCTTCTGGAGGGTCCTGGACCAGGGACATCTGCAGGGGTGCAGGACAGACAAACTCCCACCCCCACTTGCCTCTTGGGCCAGGACTGGAAATCTCATCTGAGGCACCCTGATGGGGAGGGGGTATGGGGGGGGGGGCTTTCTCAGGAGGATTTAATACTTTCTGCAGACAGAAACCCTTCCTGGTTTTCCACCCAGCAAGGGTAAGTGCAAGCCCCGTTTAGTCTTTTTTTTTAATTTTTTTATTTGTTTCATTTTAGACAAGCATATGCTGGATTTGAAGGGGGAGGTATCTGGGTTTTTTTTTCTTCTTCTTCTTTTAAGAGTCATTTAGCCCTATGGAAGGACCTGTTTGCCCTGTGTGTAACAGCTACACAGAAAAGTTATAGAATCGTCCTTGGTTTTACAATAATATACAAAAAAACATTAAAATTCTCCAAACAATGTATGGGAAGATTATTATGTTTTTATTGTTGTTAAAGCAGGAAGAACAAAATTAAGTCTTGGAATTTAGAGATAAAAGCTGAGTGAGCAACCTCTGGTGGAGAAAGGGAGTCTCTTCACAGAAACAGTATTTTCCCCCCATCTCCACTGGATGTTCATCAACACAGACCATTGCCATTTGGTACAAACTAAGTAACTAAAACAGCAATACATATGTGCACCTACACCAGATACTTTAAGTACAACAAAGGAACGGGGGAGGGGAAAGAGAAAGAACAGAGAAGAGGATGCCGTACCAGTCCGGATGCTGTGGAAGCACCCTGGGCTTTTCTACATTCGAATGTCTGCTTGGTCTGCAGGAACAGAGTTCTGGGGCAAAGCCACAGGTTCCTTCTTGGTGGACATTCCTGTCTGCTGCCGGAACACATCAGTTCTGTCTTTGTCCTCCATTTCCAGCTGTCCTGGTAGGTCTGTTTCATTGATTGGCTGCTTGTCAAATTGGAATCTCATCTGCCTCATGGACAACCACAGGCTTCCCCTCACTCACTAAGGGGTGTATACCTCTTCCCCTCAATTACACTCGAGAACCGTCCTACCGAGCACCTTCAAATTCATGGGATCATTGCTTTTTTTTTTTTAATTCCTTTATTACATCATCTCCTAGGGAATGTGAGCTTTATATCTGTAGGGACCTCAATACAGGCCAGATGAACAATAATTCAGGGAAACATAGCTACTGCCCACCTCCCCGCCCATGATGGAGAGAGGAGAGGAGAGAATGAAAGACAGGGCCCCAGAGGCTGTAGTTCTGGCTTGGTCTCTGTGATCCTGGGCAAATCACTCCCCTCTTCAGTTCTCTGCTGCCTGTGAGTAAGAGGACTGGATTGTCATCTCTAAAGTCGGGGTGGCAGGCTGGAGACAGTGTGGACAGGTTGCAGCCAGCAGGCAAGAGACTGAGTAGACACTGCGCAGCCTTGGGAGCCTCCCATCAGCCTCCAGCATATGCCATGGGGCAGACGGGGACATGGGGCATGCCAGCAGTCTCTGGTTCCACTCCTAAACCTTGAGGCATCATAGGCAGACAGCTAAGGACTGCCCACAGACTAGCAGGGGAGAAATTGTGCTAGGGATGGGATAGAAAAACTCCTCAAAGGACAAGTGTGAGGTGGGGTGGGGCCAGCTGCCTTCCGACATGCTTTTCTTGTGCCAGGGGGTGGTGAGAGGAGGAAGCTCAGCCTGGCAGCCGGCTGGCTGCTGGGGCTATGGGAACACCAGGAGGAAGGGGTGCCCACTACAGGCAGGGTTCCCTAAAGCAGGTCAGGTCTTGGGCAGGGGCATAATATGTGCCATCCTCACTAGGGTGTGTGCTGGGTGTGGTTTCTCATGCAAGGGCAGGTCACTCTCTGCAGGCTGGAAGAACTGTTCTACCACCCCTTTGGCTCTGGGGAGAGAGGTACATCTTAGAAGACTTGCGCCGAGGTTTGTAGGGACCTCACTGACCAGCGCCAGGAGAATAAGTGCATTTTTGCTTACAAGCCTCTGGTGGCTCACCTCTGTTTCTACAGCCATCTCTCTTGAAAGTAACACAGGGGCTGCCTTTTCAAACACTTTCTTGCCTGCAGAGGGACAAATATTGTCATCTGTGTGCAGGGGATGTGGCCCTCAGAACTAGGACACAAAGGGCCTGGCGTGGTGGCTCACGCCTGTAATCCTAGTACTCTGGGAGGCCAAGGCAGGAGGATCGCTTGAGATTAGGAGTTCGACACCAGCCTGAGCAAGAGCGAGACCCCGTCTCTACTAAAAGTAGAAAAATTAGCCCAGCGTGGTGGTCGGGGCTTGCAGTCCCAGCTACTCAGGAGGCTGAGACAGGAGCATCCCTTGAGCCCAGGAGTTTGAAGTTGTTGTGAGCTAGGCTCATGCCACTACATTCTAGCTCAAGTGCAGAGTGAGACTCTGTCTCAAAGAAAAAAAAAATAATAACTAGGACAGAAAGGTCCCCTATAGCTTGCTCCTGTCAGTGGGTGGTCCCTCAAGGGAAGGTGTGGAGTGGACACTCTTCTGTTTCCTCTCTTGGCTTTCCCATTTGCAGAGAGGCTGAGTGTGGCCAGCAGCGGGTGTCCCCAGAGCTCCAGGCCCTGCTGACTTGTCCGTGTGAGCGTGCACTCTCTGAGCCTACCTTGTGGTTGGGCGGGCTGGCAGGGAGGGGGCAAGGCGGGAGGCCCTCCTAGGCAGACAGCCGGTGGGCACCTGATCTCCCGGAAACGCCCAAACGCAGGTGTCATCCCGCTAGAGACGCCCATAGGCATCTGCTCCTCCCCTCCCCAGCTCTCCCAGAGCTCCCCGGTTAAGATACTTATCACCTTTGCAAAATATTAAGACGAGCTAGTCCTTCAGGTAGCTTCCAGAGAGTTCAGACTTTCTCCCAGCGGCTCAGAATCAAATCTGAAGCTGTGGCGGCCTGCGAGGTCCCTCCTCACGGGTGCAGGGGTCCCAGGGAGCGCCCGCCTCTCGCCCATGCGCCCCTTCCCCCCCAGTGTAAAATGCGGACAGCTCCTGGCTGAGCTCTCTCTGCGCCACCCCGTCCTCCCTCCTCGCGCCCCTGCCACTTGGGAGACCCCACCGGAGTCGCGCACTGCACTGCGGTCACGGCCCTCCTGGCCAGGGCCTTGCTCCCGGAAGCGGGTGCCCCGCTCCTCCCGCCGCCTGCCCCTCGGAGGGACTTGGGGTGGAGCAGAGGCAAAGCCTGCCTCAAACCCTCCGGGAAGGAGAGGCCGACGAGGTCTGCCGCCAGCTCACTCGCCCGCTGCCGCCGCGGCTGTGCCCTGGAGGAGCCGCCCCCGAGCGGCCGGTCCCGCCGGCTCCGGACCGCCCGCAGCCCGCGGCGACCGCGGCGCCCTTTTTCCGCTCGCCCGGTGGCCGCCCGGGAACCGGCGACAGAGCCGCAGTCTTGCCCGCTCACCCGGAAGGTGCAGCCAAGCCCGAACAGCAAGGGTCTGACGCACTTGCAGCCTCCTTTGACTGGCTTGGTGCGGGACGAGGGCGTGCGGCAGGAACCGCTGGGACCCCGCGCGGGACAGAAGGGCTGAAGGGGCTGCGCTGGCCTCCGGCTGCACTTGTCAAAAGCTTCAGTCTTTACGGCTCACAGACCCGCTGTGGCGCCCCCCGCGCCAGCGGAGCCGCCCCTCCCTCTGCCGCCTCCTCCCGCCCGCTGTGCCCGTCCCCACCGAGTTGCCCCTACCCCCTTCCCACCATCTTCCTCCTTCCTCGTCTTTGCCTTCCGAACGTCCTGGAGCTTTCCAGGCCACCGCCCTCTGCCGCTTTTACCCAGGGGTCGAATGGCGGCCTCGCCCCTGCGCTCTCCCTGGTTGAGTCTGGGCGCTACCGGGTGCTCCCGCTGACGGGCCCTCCCCGGACCGGCTGCCAGGTGAGGGCTCCTCCTGCTTTGACCTGGGTTGGAAGGGAAGCTGCCCGGCTCCATTTCTCCCTTGGGCGTCTCCTTGCAAACCTTCCCTCATTCCACTGCTGTCAGTGTTGACTCAGGCTCTTCTTGGCCACGGTGGAACCTGAAGTCTCTCCAGCTGCAGCTTCACAAAAGAGGTCCGGAGTCTGCACCAAACCAGCAGCGGGAGCAGCAGGAGGAGGATGCAGGCGGCAGAGATTTACTCAGTGGTTTTAACGCCGTTCCTAAAACAACAGCAGTAGCAGCAACAACAACGTAACTGTGGTAAAAATGATAATACTTACAACAATGATAAATAACAGTAATTATTGACAGGCTTAGTTTATATATAGATTTATTGTTCATAATGTTCTGTAATTTGCTTTTAGTGATATATATGTTACTTTTGCCAGAAACCTCAGAACCCCAAAATACCCCAGGTGTGAAATGAATCTCCCTTATGGACCTGTGCCGCCTACGTGCAGCTGTCTCACCACTCCACCCCTGGACCTTCGATCAATCTCACTGACCTTCCGAGGCAACATAGTAGCCTTTGCACTCGTAGGATCTGTTTGGGGTCTTGGAAAACAGCTGTGCCTTGTCAGAAATCAAAGGACAGCTTCAAGACATATTCAACTGTTTGGCTAAATCGCAGCAGGAGGAAATGTCTTCTCAGCAGATCTATCTTTGTGTCCCTTGCTTTCAGAGTAAGAGGTTGTTTCAGCCACAGTAGCTCAATTTAGTCTGTGTCAAAAATCGTAAGTAACCTACAAAGACCAAAAAAGGATGAAAAGAATTTGCACACATGTGGAGTGCACTATCCATGCTTTCGAATTTCTCCTATAATGAGAAATAAACTATGATGTTGGGCCTTGATTTCCTCAACGCAGCTTTCAGCCATTTCCCCAAATTATTCCAAGTCCTTCCAAGGTGCTTCAAAAGCATTCTCTGGAGGGATTAGTCCCAATGGTAACAGTACTAGATGGATGAGAATCTCAAAGGCGTCCTGCTTCCATTGCAGGAGAGTCACTCTCCAGAACCTCGGAGAACTAGGGGAGCTGCGTGAGCAGTGTGGTCTATGGAGGTACATGGGCTTTGGAGTGAGGCGGAGTTGATTCTGAGTCCCAGCGCAGCTGCTTAGTAAGCTGCAGGGCCTTGGAAAATTCCTTGATTTGAAACAGTTATATAAATCTTGTCTGCAAGACAAGGCATAATGATACTGACGGCAAAAATGTTAGCAATTCTTCATCCCTCCCTGTATCCATGACCTTTGCAATGTGCTTTTACAACTCTTCCCATCAAGAGGTGGAATGCATTTTCCAAACCTTGGATCTGATCGGCCTTAGTAGCTCTGGCCAATAGAAAGCTGTGAATATGACTTTGTGCCAGTTTGGGGCCTGGGCTCAAAGTCTTCAGTGCTTCTGCTTTTTCTTTCAGAACCCTATCATCTCCGTGAAAATAGCATGTTAGCCTGCTGGAGGATGAGCTGCTGCAAGGGGGAGCTACTACAGGGAGGAGAACAAGGGTGCCCCAGTGGACACCCAGCTCACCCACAGAAACAGAGGCACCTATTTGGTTTTACCTCCTTTACCTCATCTGGGTCCACACATGTTAATTAGGTAATTTGTTGATTGAATGTGGCTGTCCCCAAAAAGGGGACTTCTTGACTGCCTCCAAGGTAAGGATAAAATTGTTGGGAGCTATAGGGATCTATTTCCTCGGGTTGAGATTCCACACTGACAATTCTCTGACAAGATGTGTCTTTCTTTCCCCTAACTGTAGCCCCAGGCCAGCCTGGTGTGTGCACCCTCTGAGTGGCAGCCCAGCTCAAAGTGAGTTATGCGACTCAACGTAGTTCTGGTTAAGTTTTATATAACATTCCCGTTCCTATTTTACCTGATTCTTCTAGATAAAATGTCTAGGAGAAAGAAGAGGGTGACCAGAATAAAGGTGAAATTATAGGTATTGGCAGGGGACAAACCAATTCTGTGGATGTAGAGGAAGGACAAGCTGAACCCTGAGGAGTAAACAACTTAGGGCCCAGGAGCTATGGGGAATGGAGGAGCACTAATAACCTTTTGTCTTTCTGAGTCTCCCCTAGCGAGGCTCAGAGAAGAGTCCAGGAATCACGCCGGGCCAGGACAGGGGGAGTATTAGTTAGGCCAGATGGTGTGGCAGGGGCTGTGTGTTCATCTTCTACTTTGGGTCTCCCTCTCCACCCTCAAGAATCCACTGGGACTGTTCCATCTCTCGTTGAGGTAGGTGTGGAATTCTAGAGAGGAGCGTGCACTCTCAGTGTCCAGTTGTCTGAGGCCACAGTTGCTTTATGTGACGGAGAAGAATAGTTTTTTTCCTGAGGAGACTTAGTACCCCATAGCTGCGCTTAAGCTGGACTCTGTGGAGCACTGATTCCACTTTCTCCTTCCTCTGTGAGCTGGGCTCATCCTTCGGTTTTTTCTACAACCTAGAGGTGAATCTATATTTGTCAGTATTCAGGTAAATCAGACACATAAATCATGTAAGAGCCTAGATCAGCCCCCACCATAGCCTGACTCTTGCCTATTTCTTTTCCCACTTTACTAAATTAATGATGTTGACACAGGATACCTTCTGAATGGAGCCTTTCAGGAGGGACTTAAACATTGTACTTCTACAGAAACTGGTGGGACAGGGTGGGGTCCCAGTGAGGATCCAAGCCTCTGGCTGCATTTTCCAGTTTATCTGTGTGTGACAGTTGGATCCAGGAAGGATCCTAAAGCCCTGGAAGGGATTATTAAGAGAGGGCAGGATCGAGTAGATCAGAATGGTATGACATGTGTTCATCAATCGTCTTCTGAGTCAGATTCTCAGGGTGAAGCCTGTGTGGTGGAGCCGCAGACAGTGCGTGCCTGTGAAGCCTCTGATGATGAGTGAAAGATGAAGGTCTGGCTGGGGGCCAAGTCTGCTATCTGACAGAACATGAGGCTTCTGCGGGTGTGAGATTCTGTGCCCTTCCTCAGCAGAGCACCACTGAAATTTTTTGAGGATCATGCATAAATAGGCCTTCTTTTTGGAATTTCTCAAACAATAAAAGAAAACATTTTTATCCACTTTCACACTGAGTATGAGAGTGAGCAACTTAAGTGAAAATGTCATAGGAGGGAACTCTGGGGCCCTGTTCATGCCCGGAAACCTGGTACAGCTTGTTAGAATTAACCTTATCAATTAACCTTATCAAAACTTGATTTTTTTTTTCCATACAGATTCATGTTTCATGGGACCTTTATTTTGTTATAGGTTTTGAAGAATTAATCAATTCTTTTTACCTTTGCGATAGCAACATCAAACTTCCAAACCCCAAGTGTTAATGATGTCATCCCCTCTATAGTTTTTATGGCTTATTAACTCTCTGCTATGGGCTGAATGTTTGTGTTCCCCCAAATTCATATGAGGAAACTTAATCCCCAGTGTGACAGTATTAGACGTGGGGCTTCTGGGTAAGTGATTAAATCAGGAGGGCTCTGTCCTCATGTAATTAGTGCCCTTGTGAAGGAGGTTGAAGGGAGCACCCTTGTCCCTTCTGCCATGTGAGGACACAGCAAGAAGCCACCATCTATGAGGAACAGGGCCCTCACCAGACACCAAATTTGCTGGTGCCTTGATCTTGGACTTTCCAGACTCCTGAACTATAAGCAACAAATTTCTGTTGTTTATACAGTACTTAGTCTAAGGTGTGTTTTTTTCCCCCATAGCATCCTGAAGGGACTAAGACACTTTCTTGTGCACATTGGTCTATTTCTGAATTTTTAGCTCCACTGATCTATTGGTCTTTTCATCAATCAAGGTGTCTCACAGGGCTGGCCAAACTATTTTTTTTTTCTTTTTCAGAGTTTTCTTGGCTATTCTTATTTGTGTCTTCATCTATAAGATTTTTTGCAGTAACATGCCTACCTGCAATACTTAATGGTATTTGTATTGGAACAAATTAAAGTTATTAATCACCTAAGAACAATTGATATTGATAATATTGAATTTTTCTACCTAAGAACATGATGTTATTTTCCATTTGTTTATGTTTACATTCATATATTTTAACTTTCTATGGTTTTTCTCATATGCTATACACATTTTATTAGATTCATTCTTATGTAGTTTATTTTATTTTATCCTATTAAACAGTAAACTGAGGCACAGTAAAAGTTTTAAAGAGCTCAGAAGCAATTCTGCTTGCAGTCAGGGCCGGCTGCTCCTTAAACTTGCTCTCGTGGGCCCCGGGTGGCCGGGCCGTGCAGGGCGCAGTGTCTTTGGCCTGCTGTCCCGGTCCTGCTCTCTGGCAGTGGCCTTCACTCGCCCCTTCCGCGCCCAGCTCCGAGGCTCAGGCCCGGGTAGAGAGGCTGTCGCCTGCCACAGAGAGCAGGCGTCAGCGGCCGCTTCTCCTTGGCTGTCGCGTGTCTCTGCTCCTGCTCCATGGCCGCGCTGCTGCACGCGGCGTCGGCCCCTGGTGGGCACCAGGTCGGGCGGCGTCTCTGGACGCGGCGGCTCTACCGAGCCGTCTGCGATGGGCACCAGGGAGGGCGGCCCGCGTGGCCGCCGGCAGGACTCCGGCGGTTCGGCTCCGGCGTCTCCCGCAGCTCAGAGCAGCCGGGGCGCACCAGGAGGCCGGTCACTGAGCCCGGCCCGCTGCCGGGCGGCTGCCGCCCCAGTCCCAGCCGAGGCGCGGGGACCGTCCGGCTCCAGCTGCCTGGGAACGGCGCTCCCAGGCCTGCGGCGCGGCTGGGGCAGGGCCGGCTCCGGCTGCCGCTGCTGCAGGACGTCCTGGGCGGCTGCTGCGGCCGCTCGGCGGTGTCCCGGCCGCGGCGCGCGAGGGAGCGCCGGCCGGAGCTGCGGGCGATCTCCAGAATGAGTGACACGACGCCGGCGTGTCTCTCAGGCAAAACCTCGACCTATTTTATCAAAATGTGGATTTTAAACAATATTTCCGGGTGATTCATGTGCATATCAATGACTGTTAGGTGGGGTAGATTGGTTTTCAGGTTCACTACAGACAAGAATCACCTTAAATACTGAAGTCTGCATTCCTGACTCGACATTAGTTTACTGGGTCTTGTGTGAAGCCTGGGTATGGGGAGTGTTAAACACTTTCCAGTAAGTTCTATTATGTTTAAGAACCACAGGAAGGCAAGGACAAAGTGAATGCTTGTCAGCTGCTCCTCCCTTCTCTCACTTGGGAGGAAACAGACCTGGAAGAAGAAAATGTGGAGAGATCCCAGGCATTGGCTACTGCAAAGCCCCTTACATTACCCAGTCCTCTGTGCAGTGCTTTTCTGATTTGATCTTCTGTGAGCTCTTGAGTGACATGATCCACTGACCTGTGTCTTCCTCTTAGGAAGTTCTGCACAGACGTGTTTAGAATTGGGATCTATTTTTCACACAATATGCTTGGTTTTGATGCTTAATCAGAAATAATAATATCCTATCATTCCCTGAGGCCCAGCTCTTGTGGCTTCTCCTGTTTCTCCCATCTTCCTTGAGCTCTGTTAATGAGATTTCCAATCTCTGGCTGGTATATTTTAAGTAAGAGAAATGGAGAGAGGGAAAACGTCGGCAGCCTCCCAGAATACGGAGGGATGGCAACACCACAAGCAGTGTGAGGCGGATGAGACTTATGCTTGCTGAATTGGATATTGGGAGCAGCAAGGCGTCCCCCAGAGGCAACTATTCAGCTCATTACAGTCAAGCTGACTCGAGGGAGATGGTGGGTAACACCCACCTTCCAATATCTCTAGTGCCCTCCTATCTGAAGGAATTTTGTATATTCCCAAGGTCTGTTCTGATGACCTCAAGAATCTCACTTGCCATTCTCTCCTTGTTGGACCCAGCTTGGTTTACCTCTCAAATGTTAAAATTAGGTGGAACAGAGAGAGGTGAGTCTGTGACTGTTCAGGAACTTCTTTATGGCAAGAGGACAGGGTGGTGTATAAATGGGTGTGTGCAACATCTGCCTGAAGTTCTGAGTGAATCGGAGCTGATGGAAGTGGTCCCTGTTTTTCTTCCTTTACTGGAAGATGTGGGAGAGGCTATTTGTGTTTCTTAGAGGCACTAGGAGCATTGGGAGTCTGATTCCTGGGCAGGAAGAGAGGCTGGGGTGTGACCCGGCTGTGCAGGGTGACCATCAGCCTGGGAATCCTGCCTCATCCACTCCTCTTACCTCCTTCTGACTTCCAATGTCTCTGTCCTTCTCTAGCCCATAGGCTTAGACACTGGGTGGAATGTGAACTTAGGTTAAGGGTATTGGATACTCTTCCTCCTACATCTCAGTGGAGATCTTCTGCCAGATATATCCCCAAGTCTTTTAAGTATTTCATATTTTTAATACTACTGTAATTGAGATTTTTTTTAAAACTAATTTTTATTATTTATGGTTAGTGATTAGAAAGATAATTAGTTTTAGGATTTTTGTAGATGCTATCATATTTAATGTGTGTGTATATAGTTGAAAAACAAAAATTCAATATATTTATGGCATATAACATGATTTCAAATATGCATACTATAAAATAGCTGATTTTAGCTAAATAGCAAATTCATTACCTCCTATGTTTTTCAGTTTTTTGTGGTGAAAACACTTAAAATCTACTCTCAGTGATTTTAAAGAATGCGATACATTGTTATTAACTATAATTCCCATGTTGTACCCTAGATCTCTTGAAGATATTCCTCCTTTCAAACTGAAATTTTGTAGCATTTAGCCAATATCTTCTCAGTGCCTCTCTGTGATACCCAGGTAACTAACATTCCACTCTGCTTCTAAGAGTTTGACTTCTTTAGATTCTACATGTGAATGAGATCATGTGGTATTTGTCTTTTTGTTCTTGGCTTATTTCAGGTAACATAACATCCTCCAGGGCCATCCATGTTGTCAGAAATACCAGGATTTCCTTCCTTTTATGACTGAATAATATTACATTCTGTATCACATTCTTTATTCATTCATTCATTGAAGGACACTTACGTTGTTTCCATACCTTGGCTATTGCGACTAACGCTGTAGTACACATGGGAATGAAGGTATCTTTTAATATAATGAGTTTATTTCCTTTTGATATCTACCCAGAAATGGGCTTACTGTATCATATGGTAGTTTTAATTTTTAAAATTTTAAAACTGTTATTTTGTAATATTTCGAGGGAAAATTAAATTATAATTGTTAGGGAACTCTATACTATTTTCCATAATAGCTGTACAAATTTACATTCCTACCAACAGTACGTAAGCATTCCCTTTCCTCCACATCCTTGCCAACACTTGTTATCTTTTGGGTTTTAATAATGGGCCTCCTAAGGGAAGAAAGGTGATATCTCATTGTAATTTTGACTTGCATTTCCCTGATGAACAATGTTGAGCACATTTTCATGTATCTTTTGGTCATTTTAATGCCTTCATTGCAAAAATGTCTATTCAGCTCCTTTGCACATTTTTAAAATAGGGTTTTTATTATTATATTTGCCTTTGAGTTGTGTGTTTCTTATATATTGTGGATATTAACCCTTTATCAAATATGTGCTTTAAAATATACTTCCTTCCATTCTATAAGTTGCCTTTTCACTTTGTTATATTTCCCAGCTCCCTCTCAAATTCCTTAACAACTCCCTAACATATTTCCATGTGTCTCTATCAAGCTTATTCTGTCAATTTTCACTGGAAAATGGATTTATATATGCTCATATTCCTCAACAACTAATATATATAGTTTCTCCTTTGATGTGTGCATTGAAAACCCATCACCGGGCCACGTACAATGTCTGACACCTTATTTCCACTCCAGCTCTGCCCCAGGCACAGGCTTTTCCTTTTTATTAAAATCTCATTCTTGCTAAGTTAACTCCAGAGAAAGTTTCACTGATCAGATTGCTCAGAGAAGCTTTCCAGTATTTCCACATTCTTATAAGCCACACGTGATATAAGTCCCTGGCCTCTGAACTTCTCCAGTAAACAATTAGTAAAAAGAACACAGGCTCGTTGACTAAATAATTCAATTGGTGATTGCCATTTGACTACATTATAAGCTCCATGAAGACAGAGGCTCAGTCTTCTGCTCAGCATTCTGTTTTTTTCATTGCTCAGTATAATGCTTAAAACTCTGAAAAATTGAATAGAGATATCAGCTTCTAGAATTGCTGAATGCAAACCATAATAATCCCATTCTCTGCTGCAAAATGGTGAAAATATTAGTAAAACAACTATAATCAGCCATTCCACAAATCTGAAATTTGCCAAACCCACAGGAAAATCATGAAAATTATCCACAAGAAACTACAGAACTTTGTTAAGATAGCAATATTTGTGGCATTTTAACAT
>RJWJ010040213.1:0-14031 GCA_004363605.1 Indri indri | reverse complement strand
TATCCTGAGACTTTACTGAATTCATTTATCAATTCCAGGAGACTCTTGGTTGAATCCATGGGGTTTTCTAGACATAACATCATATCATCAGCAAATAGTGAGAGTTTTATCTCTTCTGTTCCCATTCGTATGCCTTTCATTCCACTCTCTTGCCTGATTGCTGTGGCCAGGATTTCCAGCACTATGTTGAATAGAAGTGGAGATAGTGGGCAACCTTGTCTGGTTTCAGTTCTAAGTAGGAATGCTTTCAATTTTTCCCCATTCAGTATGATGTTGGCTGTGGGTTTGTCATAAATGGCTTGTATCATTTTTAGGTAAGCCCCATCTATGCCTATTTTGTTAAGCATTCTTATCATAAAAGGGTGTTGAATTTTGTCAAATGCTTTTTCTGTGCCTATTGAGGGAATCATATGGTTTCTGTTTTTGCTTCTGTTTATGTGGTGACTTACGTTTATAGATTTGCATATGTTGAACCATCCCTGCATCTCTGGGATGAAGCCCACTTGGTCATAATGGATTATTTTCTTAATAAGCACCTGGATTTGGTTAGCTAGAATCTTGTTGAGAATTTTTGCATCTACATTCACAAGGGATATTGGTCTGCAGTTTTCCTTTTTTGTTGCGTCCTTTCCTGGTTTTGGTATGAGGATTATGTTGGCTTTATAAAATGTGTTGGGGAGGAATCCATCCTTCTCAATGTTGTGGAATAATTTCTGCAGGATAGGCACCAGTTCTTCTTTGTAGGTGTAGTAAAATTTGGGTGTGAAACCATCTGGTCCGGGACTTTTCTTTTTTGGAATGTTTTTTATTGCTGTTTCAATTTCAGTCCTTGATATTGGTCTGTTCAGGAATTCTATTTCTTCCTGGTTGAGCCTAGGTAGTCTGTGTGTTTCTAAAAATTTGTCCATTTCCTCCACATTTTCCAGTTTGTGTGCATAAAGGTTTTTGTAATATTCACAAATTATATCTTGAATCTCCATGGCATCGGTTGTAACTTCTCCTTTTTTGTTCCTGTTGGAGCTTATTAGAGATTTTTTCTTTTCTGTTTTTTATTAGTTTAGCCAAAAGCGTGTCAATTTTGTTTATTTTTTCAAAGAACCAACTTTTTGTTTTATTAATCTTCCATATAGTTTCCCTATTGTCAATTTAATTTGGTTCTGATTTGTTCTTATTAATTTCCCTTCTTCTGCTGGGTTTGGGGTTGGTCTGTTCTTCTTTTTCCAGTTCTTTGAGTCGATTCATTAGGTTGTCTGTTCATGCTCTTTTTGACTTTTGGATATAGGCATTTATGGAAATAAACTTTCCTCTCAGGAGGAGGCTGTGTCCCACAGATTTTGATAACTTGTGTCACCTTTGTCATTTAGTTCAAAGAATCTTTTGATTTCCATCTTTACTTCCTCATTTATGAAGGAATCGTTCAGTAGAAGGTTGTTTAATTTCCATGACATATATAATCTTTACTATTTGCAAAGTTGAATATTTTAAGAGAAATTTACTAGTTCCGTTTTTATAATTGTTTTATCTATATGTTTGCTAATTTTCCTATCTGGTATCTCATATTTGCTTTATCAAGTTTTGCAAGTTGTTCATCTGATACAAATAACAATTTTTATCATTTAATACAAATAGTATTAGTTTTTCTCTAATACTGGAAACAGTTCACAGACACCCTTTCATTACGATCTTCCAAGGCGTCATAGAACTAGAAAGGTCTCTTTTAACTCTAGCTTCTATACATGGAAATATGGACCATAGGACTTTAAATCACTGGCTTGATTTTCCCTGGAATATACACTTAAAAAATACGTCACAAGGCCAGGCGTGGAGGGTCACACCTGTAATACTAGCACTCTGGGAAGCCAAGGCTAGAGGATCAACTTGAGCTCAGGAGTTCAAGAGCAGCCTGAGCAACAGCAAGACCTGGTCTCTACTAAAAATAGAAAAAATTAGCCAGGCATGGTGGCGCACACCTATAGTCTGGGCTACTTGGGAGACTGAGGCAGGAGGATCAGTGGAGCCCAGGAGTTGGAGCTTGCAGTGAGCTATGATGATGTCACTGCACTCCAGCCGGGGCAACAGAGTGAGACTCTGTCTCCAAATAATAAAACCAAAAAAACCCCCCGAAAAACAAAAAAAACATTGCAGTCCTACCTTAAAGTAATCATTCTTTTTCAGACTTTCAAGGAAGCTGGCCCAGAGTGGTGAGGTAGTCACAAGGGATTTCTTGGAGTCAGAAAAATGTGGGCCACATTTGGAACATAAGATCTCAAATCCATGAGCCTAGATGAGATAGGTAGAATTTTTATTAAGTTGCTTTCTTCAGTATTATTTTATTATGTTATTTTCTTTCCATTTAGTTATACTCAAGAACTAGCTGACTGGACACATGGGCATGTAGACCTTTAGAACGCTTTTTGAATTTTATGAAAATTATGATTTATTTTCAAGTTTTTCAATCTCTACAGCATACTAAAAATCATAAAAGGAAAGAAAAGATTCTATTCAAAGAGGTACTTTTTACTGCTGATTACAAAACCAGAAACTTAAATTTATTTCTTGTTTGATTATGAAAAGGTTTACAAAAGGCTTCTTGTCTAACAAAACATATAAATAAATTGAGCGTGGTCTCAGACATAGTAAAGGGAGGGAATTATTTCATTTTAAGAGTCCTTTGATTAAAAATATAATGATGAACATTGAAAAATGATTCAAACAGGGAGCTTCCCTGATCACTCTAGAGGAGACTGCTACCAATTTCTTGCACATCCTTTTAGAAATAATCTATGCACTCAAGCAGACATGTGTGTCTGTGTATGTATAGCTTCCTACTCCACCCCTTTTGTCATTCAATGGCAGCATACACACTGTGCTTTTCACACTTAATCATATACCTTGGAGATCATTTCATATGAGCACATACAAATTTATCCATTTCACTTCATGGATAGACCGTAATTTATCTAAGTATTGCCCCTACTGGACATTTAAGTAGTTTCCATTCTTTTGCTACTATTAATAATGTTGTCATGAGTATGCTTGTATGTACATCTTTGAGCACATGTAAAATATGGAGAGAATGAATTTCTAGAAGTCAAAGTGCTAGGCAGAAGGGTTGATAATTTTAAATGTTGATGGATACAGACAGTTCCTGACTTATGATGGTTCAACGTAATGATTTTTCAACTTTACCATGGTGCAAAAGCAATATGCATTTAGCACCTTGCTTCAAATTTTGATCTGTCCTGGGCTGGTGATATGCAGTATGACATTCTCTTGTGATTCTGGGCAGGGGCAGCAAGCTGCAGTTCCCAGGCAGCCACACGATCATGTAGAATACAACCAATATTGTACTTTACAGTGTATTCAAGAAATAACATGAGATGTTCAACACTTTATACATTTTCACCAACCCAGTATGTATTATCAAACTTTTTGATTCTTGCCAATTTAATGGTGAAAAACACTATTTTGTAGCTTTACATTGCATTTCTTTTATTATGAGCAAGGGTCAACATTTTTCATATGTTTATTGTATTTTATTTTTTTTTTGAGACAGAGTCTCACTCTCTTGCCTGGGGCGAGTGCCGTGGCGTCAGCCTAGCTCACAGCAACCTCAAACTCCTGGGCTCAAGTGATCCTACTGTCTCAGCCTCCCGAGTAGCTGGGACTATAGGCATGCGCCACCATGCCCGGCTAATTTTTTTTCTATATATATTTTTAGCTGTCCAATTAATTTCTTTCTATTTTTGGTAGAGACAGGGTCTCGTTCTTGCTCAGGCTGGTCTCGAACTCCTGAGCTCAGAACTATCCGCCCGCCTCGGCCTCCCAGAGTGCTAGGATTACAGGTGTGAGCCACCGTGCCCAGCCCATATGTTTAAATTAAAGGTCATTTGTAGTTTATTGTCTATGGACCATCTGCTCTTAGTTTCTGAACATTTTAAATTAATTGGTTAACATTATCTTTTTCACATTGACTTAAAGGAACACTTTCTATATTAGCTTTATAGCTAATATATATTAGCTTTCATATAATATATATTAGCTTTATATATTAGCTTTTATAGCTTCTGGTTTCGAGTCATGCTTAGAAAGGCTTTTCCTACTTAGATTATAAAAAATTCTCAAGTTCTCCTATTTTTTTTTCAAATTTTATAGTTTCAATTTTTACACGTAAATATTTGATCCAACTGGAATTTATATTGGTCTAGGTGTGAGGGAATCAACTTTAATTTTTAGGATGGCATCATAGTTGTCCTATTATCATTTACTGAATAATTCATTTTTTCCTCTAATTTGAAATGCCACATTTTACTACATTCTCACATAAATAGGGTACATTTCTAGACTTTCTGTGCTGTGTCATTATTCTGCTAAGAGTCCTTTTACATAAAGAAAGAAAATAAAATTTTCTGCTCAACATTACCAGCTTCATGCCCAATTCATGGGCTCGATACTGGGGATGAGATGGTGGAGGAAGCCTGTATCCACTTCGCCGGTCTGGCACAAACCTTTGTTGCACCAACTGTGCATACAGACATTTAGTGAAAGTCACCTAGGCATACAGACACAAAATACATCACATTAAAATTTTGAATATCATTTCATAATTAAATATAATAATAAGTCCACTTATGAGCTTCATATTCATATGAAATGTAAAGAAGATCCAACCTATTCACTGTCTACGTCTTTTCAGTAACGGCTTTATTGAGATATAACTCACACACCATAAAATTTACCCTACTGCCTACATTTTAGTTATCACTCGTGGAATTCTTATCATTAGTTACATTCATTATATGGCAGTTTGGGTAATAGAAGACAAGGAATAATTTTTTAAAATTTTAGATGGGGTTTTGCTATACTGCCCAGGCTGGTCTTGAATTCCTGGGCTCAAGAGATCCTCCTCCCTCCCAAGTAGCTGGGATTATAGGTTCAAGCCCCCACACCTAATTCTTAATTTTCTGGAAGAGAGGAAATGTTTTATTGTTAAGAAAGAAATAATTTGCTGGGCACGGTGGCTCATGCCTGTAATCCTAGCACTCTGGGAGGCTGGGGTGGGAGGACCACTTGAGGTCAGGAATTCAAGGCCAGCCTGAGCAAGATTCCATCTCTATAAAAAATAGAAAAATTAGCTGGGCATGGTGGCACACACCTGTAGTCCCAGTTACTCAGGAGTCTGAGGCACAAGCATAGCTTGAGCTCAGGAGTTGGAGATTGCAGTGAGCTCTGATGATGCCACTGCACTCTAGGCAGGGCAACAGAATAAGACCCTGTCTAAAAAAAAAAAAAAAAAAATAGAAAGAATTATAAAAGTAGGGAAAATATGGTCAAAAATAGCTAGGAAATATTAAGATATAAAATGGAGGGTCAGGTCTCTTGAAACTTTCCTCCACTGGGTGGGAGAAATGACAAAAGAAAAAAATGCGTACAGGTTGAGCACTCCAAATATGAAAATCCAAAATCTTCCAAAATCAGAAATTTTTTCAGTGCCAAGAGGAGTTCAGAAATGCTCATTGGAGAATTTCAGGATTTCAGATATTCAGATTTGGGATGCTCAACAAGCATCATGCAAATATTCTAAAATCCAAAAAAATATGAAATCTGAAATACTTCTGGTCCCAAGCATTTCAGATAAGGGATAATCAACCTGTATTAACATGCTATAAGGAAACTGAATATTTCCAATTTTTTTTTAGAGAACAATTAAAATAATGTCTCAACTCCCTTTCTAGAGAAAGAAACTAAATGACCAAGAGAGATATCTTACCGATGTCATTATTCGTGTTTCAGGCAAGAATGTCTTGAAAATACGACACGATCGAAGGTCAATGGGGTCTCGCAGATAAAATGCCTGGACTGCTGCAGCCACCAATCTAGGGCGATGCTTTAGCACTGCTACAATGCCAGCTGGAAGGAAGCAGTGTGCTCGATGAAGGGAGGCCTGAATTTTTTCTGGGTACCTATGACAGTTAACATAATTACTTTTATAGTATGTAAATATCTAGAATTCTTTTTATTCTTTTTAAAAAATATTTTTTCTGTAGAATTTTGTAGAGAAGTATCTAGAATTCTTATACCATTCACTTCCCTTTTAACACCTTGTCTTGGTTCATCAAGAGCAAGATGTAGAGTGACAAGAGAGATGAAAAAAGACACTATATACACTTGAGACTGCAGAGAAGATGAGAGGGAAAAAGAGAAAGTGGAAAGAAATGAAAAATAAAAGGGATTATTAAGGTAGCTCAATAAACACAAAACAAAAAACCCATTATATTTTGGAATAAAGATAAAATCAGTTTATTCTGAAAAAAAATGGTACAAAGTATACTGAAACAAAGCTAAAACAGATTTTTAATATTTTTAAGACCTGAATGGTGCTATACATTAACAGGTACTCATATTTGAATGGCTAATATGTTAGTAGGCTAAGACCTTTTCTTCTGAATAAAACCTAAAGTGTTCCACATAGATCAAAGAGTACTATGTATAGCCCCAGAACCACAGAAAAAACCTGAGCACATTGTGTTCCCTTAGGTTTCACTTTTAAAGGTATCATATTTTTTTATTCATGGATATAGATAATACTTAGCCACAATATCTAAGGTAAATAAATGCAAAAATATTGATACTGGATTATAACACTTTTGAATTGGAATTAAAAGCTATGTTTCTTGATTTTAAAATCCATAAATTTATTAGTAATTTTGATGCAGACAAAATGAAAATTAGCATTAATCTAGGTGCAAGACATTTTATAATCAATGAAAGACAAGTTGCACTAAACCAAAAGGCTCCTCAACTAGCAACGAAAGTGATATTTTTATTACCCTCTGATGCGCCTATTCACAGCAGCTCGTATAGATTCTGAAGCCAGAATGTTTTCTGGGTATGTTGAGATTATGTTCAATGCTTGTGAGATTGTTGGGGGTGTGGCAGGTAACCAAGATACTGCTCCAGGTTTCCTTGGTGCAGGGATAATGCACAACTCCCCATGGTGGAAAAACACCTGCAAATGGTACATTTTAATTTTCACTGTGATCACTGGCAAACTCTAGTACATATAAAAATAATGCTGCATGATTTCATCTCTAAATTTTCTAAACTTGGGTATACTTACCCTGTTGGTGCTATTATCAGGATCTAACCATTTAGGGAGAAAGTCAGCAGCTTCTATTAACAAGAATTCACCATCATTGTCTTCAATCCTAATGTAAGAAAAGTTCCAATTTTGCATTTAACAAGCATATATTTGCTAGTAATCAAAAGAGTTTTATTCTGATACATTTTCCTCTTCATCTTAGTAAATATTTGCTTATGTACTATGTGCAGATGGCTTTAAGAAAGCAAAATAATTAAGATACCATTAAGCACTGAAGGGAGACTATAAGATTGTATGCAGGAGTTGAAGAGAGATGATAAGGAGAGAAAATAAGAAATGCGCGTAAATAAATAATATTAGACCAAAATAAGAAAATATACAAAATACTACAGGATTCTAAAAGAAAAAAAATCATAGATAGTCAAGATTAGGAAAGCCTTTATATGCAGGAGATGTTACTGGGTCTCGAAAGATAATTATTTTTGCCTCAATTGCATCACTTTCTTTAAATTTTTGAATAGGTAATATATTCACATGGTTAAAATTTTTAAAAAATATATAAAATGTTACAGATGAAAATCCCCCTCACTGCTGTTTCTTATATATCCTTCTAGAACTTGCTTATGCATAATCTAGCTAATAGGAAAATATATTCTTATTTCCTCCCTTTTTTAACACAAAAGGTAGCATATTCTATATACTGTTATATACCATCTAGCTCGGTACTTTTAATGGGTAGTGTCTACAAGGAGAAAGGAGAGATGTTCTTGGGAGGGAATAGCATAAGCAAAACCATGGAGATAGCAACTTAAGGTGGCTATTTAGAGGATGATACCTAGTAAAGAACAAGACTAAAAAGGCACAGTTATATCATTTTGTGAAGAGCATTAAGTGTTGGCAGAATCTGAGAATATTCTTAGTTTCACAGGCAAAGAAAAGGAATTATAGGTTTTAGAGCAGGGTAGTAAAATGGTTAGAGCTCTGCTTCAGGAAGATTAATCTAATCTAATCTGGTAGGGTTATAGGAGAAATGCTTCTGTCTTTTTTGAATATTTCAAAAAAAAAAACCTGACAAGGCAGCAGATGCCTAGGATTTAAAGAGCTTTATATACATGGTGTGTAAGTATGAACCATCATTTTATGAATATCAGAATCTACACACAAAAGGTATTACCCTCTCCTTATTATCCCTATAAAGATCTAAACCAATTATTTTTATGTGTGTTCATTTAAAAGTCCATCATGTATTGAAACATTATTGCTAATTATTTTTATGTGTGGTAATTAAAATAAGATTTCCTTATTGTACAATATAGTTAATAACAATGTACTATATTCTTGAAAATTGCTGAGAGTAGATTTTAAATATTCTCATTGCGCACAAAAAAATAAGTACATGAAGTAGTGCATGTTCTGAGTTCGATTTAGCCATTCTACAATGTATACATATTTCAAAACAACATGTTATACATGAGAAATAGATATCATTTTTATTTGTTAATTAAAAAATAAACAGGGTGCAGTGGCTTGTGCCTGTAGTCCCAGCTACTTGGGTGGCTAGGGCAGGAGGATCGCTTGGACTCAGGAGTTCAAGTCCGGCCCAGGAAACATAGTGAGACCTCGTCTCTGAAAAAATAAATAAATAAAAATTGAAAAAAATAAAATTTTAAATAAACTTATTTTAAAATAAGAATGAGTTCTTATCTCTTAGATTTACATCCTGAAATATTTCAGGATCAAATGGCATAATAGTAGATATTTGCTTTAAAATAATCTTGCTATGTGATGGGAAGTAGGGGAATGGTATAGATGAAATAATAATGACCATAAGTCAATAATTGTTGAAGCTGCGTGATAGGTATGTGTGGGTTAATGTTTAAAACTTAAATAATATGTTTTCAAAGGTTTCTTCCCCCCTTCCCCCCCTTCTCTTTTCTTTCTGCTGAGAAAGAGGTTGCGTGGACAGAAAAAGATCAGAATTTGGGTTCTGACTGGGAAAGCTAGGACAAAATATAAGTGGGTAAAACGCCCTCTGCTGTTAGTACTTGGTAATTGCAGAGAACTATCAGTTTCCATTTTTTAAAACAATTACAATGCGGTGATACCTACTTTGCTTTCTATACAATTGTTCACTGACTGCTCTTTCAATTGCTTCTGTGTACGATTTCTCAAAAAAATATAGCTACGGTCTAGTAGAGGGAGACATGTAAAAGAAATCTTTGAAATATGTACATATGTATATGAATGAATTTTTTCGCCCCAAAGATCCGTAAGAAATTTAATGGTGATTACTTCTGGGAAGCCAGAACAGTACAACCTTTTGTATCGCTTGAATTTTGTTTACCATATTTATTTGTTCTTTCATAATTAGAATGTTAAAAAATAAAACCTAAAGTAAGTAGGTTTGAAATCTTTTGGAAGTTGAACTCTCCAATAGTACTTTAATTCTTTCTCAAGAAAAGGAAGTCGTAAGAGAAGAGAAAGAAAACACAGTCACTTTTTAAATCTGTCCCAAATTTGTACAATTTCCATCAGAGTGCAGGAAAAAATTACTAAAAGGATAAAAATGTAGTTACTTAGTTTCAGTAATTAAATTCCTTTAGAATAATTAAAATAACTACAATACCTTGCTACTAACTCTGGAAATTCCTTTGTAATCTGCTTTATTATATAAACAATAAACCATTCATCCTCAATGTTATCCCCAAATTTTGTCATGCCAAAGATATGAGCAGGAACACCTCCTAGAAACAAGAGAAAAGCAACCATGTAACCAGATAAATTTGTCATGGCCAATAAAAATACATGTAATCATTTTCAATTGAATAAACATTCACTGACTGACTATGCTCCAGGTATTTAATACTATCGTGGGAGCTGAGGTTGCAATCCTGAACAAGATGTTTAGCCCATGAGCTCCTGGGCTAAAACAAGAGATAGACAACCAAACCTTCTCAAAACAAGATGAACTCTAGAACAGAGATATGCACTAAAGGCTATGTGAGCATAAGGAGATGATATCTGAGCTATGCTTATCTAGAAGAATGACCAGAGGTGGGCTCAGCAGAAAGAGGCAACAGTATGTGCAAAGGCACAGAGGCATGACAGACAATATTCTGGGAACACCAGGAAGCCAGATTTGGATGGAGCAGAACTTTTCAAACAAGTGCACTATCCATAAGTATGTGGAAATTAAATGAAACACTTTTAAACAATCAATGAATCAAAGAAGAAATCACAAGGGAAATTGGAATATACCTTGAGACAAATGAAAATGCATGTACAACATACCAAAACTTATGGGATTCAGCGAAAGCAGTGCTAAGAGGGAAGTTTATAGTTGTGAAAGATCTCAAATCAACAACCTAACTTCACACCTCAAGGAACTAGAAGAACAAACCAAACCCAAAGCTAGCATAAGGAAGGAAATAATAAAGATTAAAGCAGAGGCTGAGAGCGATGGCTTAAGTCTGTAATCCTAGCACTCTGGGAGCCCGAGGCAGGAGGATCGCTTAAAGCCAGGAGTTTCAGACCAGCCTGAGCAAGAGTGAGACCCCTCTCTAATGATGAGGCCACTGCACTTCAGCCCGGGTGACAAAACAAGACTCTGTCTTAAAAAGAGAAAAAAAAGATTAAAGCAGAGATAAATGAAATAGAGAATAGAAAAACAACAAAAATGAGTTGTTTTTTTTAAAGATTGCCAAACTATTAACTAGATCAACTAGGAATAAGAAAGACTCAAATAACTAAAATTGGAAATGAAAGAAGGGACATTACAACCTATGCCACAGAAATAAAAAGGATTATAGGAGGGCACTATAAATAATGGCATGCCAACAAATTGGATAACCTAGAAGAAATGGATAAATTCCTAAAAACATTCAACCTATCAAGACTGGATCATGAAGAAATAGAAAATCTGAACAGACCAATAACTAATAAGGAAATTGAATCAGTAATTAAAAAACCAACTGGGAGCAGTTGGTTTCACTGGAGAACTATATCAAACATTTAAAGAAGAATCTGACACCAATCCTCCTCAATGTGGTCCAGTGAAATGAAGGGGAGGGAACATTCCCAAACTCATTCTATGAGATTAGCATTATGCTAACACCAAAGCCAGACAAAGACAATATAAGAAAACTGAAGACCAATATATCCCTGATGAATATTGATGCAGAAATCCTCAGCAAAATATTAGCAAACCAAATTCAATAGCAATTAAAAGGATTATATACCATGACCAAGTGGGATTTATTCCTGGAAGGAAAGGATGGTTCAACATGAGAAAATCAATGCACAGTAATATACCACATTAGCAGAATGAAGGTCAAACATATTGCAGAGTGTCTCAAGAGCTACCACAGCAAAAAAAACAGGTTAAGAAGAACAACCCACTCAACTCTTCTCTCCTCCCCAGATATTCCAAGTTTCTTCAACTAGAGAACTCCAATTAGAGTACATATTTTTGGCTGGGCATGGTGGCTCATCCCTGTAATCCCAGTGCTTTGGAAGACCAAGGCAGGAAGATCATTTGAGGCCAGGAGTTCGAGAGCAGACAGTGAGACGCTGTCTCTAAAAAAACGTAAAAAATAAAAAAATTAGCCAGGCTATAGTCTTAGGCTCAGGAGGCTGAGGCAGGAGGATCACTTAAGCCCAGGAGTTTGAGGCTACTGCACTCCAGCCTGGGCAACAGAACAAGACCCTGTCTCTTAACAAAAAAAAAAAAAAAAAAAAAGAGTATCTATTTTTATCTACCTTATATATTAGACTTCAATTTAAACTTCATCTGAAGCAATGGGGAACTGTTGAAGGATACGAAGCAGGAGAGTGGAAGAGTGACATGAACAAATTTGTGTTTTACAAAGGTAACTGGCAACAGTAGGAGGAAGTGGAGAGACTAGAACCACAGAGGTGGGTTAGGAGGCTATTGTAGTTTTCCAGATGAAGAAATAAAGAAGGCCTACGCTGAAGCCAAATAGATGTAAAGAGGTCATATTTTAGGAGTAATTGGGATTTAATGCCTAACTGAACATGGTGATGTGAGGAGTTCAGCAGGATTCTGAACTACTAAGCAGCTTGGGTAATTAGGTGTATGGCAATGCCATTAAATAAGATGAGAAAACATGGTAAAAATAACTTCGAGGAGGGCAGATAAAGGGTTGGTTTTGGATGTGCTGCACTAATATGACAGTGTTCTTGCCAAAAAATATCACATGTTTATCAGAGAATAAGAGCTCAATAAAATTAACAGTAAGGCAGACATTTAGCAATTGCTAGCCAAAAGATGACGGATAAGCACCAAATTGAGGGTATCACAGTGATGTATACTTGTGGTGTATACTTGTGATACCATCCCAAGATACCATGCTCCTGATCCTAAACAAGACTCCACATAAATCTCTATGTGAGTAGAACCTTGGTCACCTATCCATGATTCATTTTTGTAAAGTTGTAAGAAATGAGAGGACACAGTGCCACATTTTTCCAGAGATCAGATCTCAAGCACTGACAACACAGGGAAGTGGTGAAGGAACCTCAAAATGCTTTTGAGTGGCAAATAATGGTCATAAAACCCAATTATTTCTCTTCATAAGCCAGGCAGAGCCACTCTTAGATCCTCACCCAAACAACTATGTAAAACAAGACAGCCTACTAAACACATCACCAAGATAAAGAACACTGAGTAACAGCAAAAGGAACTTTGATTAAGGAAGCCAGATGCCTGAACCTGTTTAATATAGGTACTTAGATAAATTATGGCATAGGATAGTAACTAAAGTTCAGAAGAATAGCCATGAGTTTAATAATGCTTAGTATATGCTAGTTCCTAAGGTAATGACTATTAGAAAGTTTTCATTAATATGAATTAAAAAAATTTTTTTTAAGTTTAAGACTTAACTAAATATAGACAAGCATCACTAATCTAAAAAGTTGAGGATATAATCTCTTCCTAACAACACTGAATGAAGTAAGGACTATTACACATCACTGTTGTCAGAATAACATTAAGTCACACTAATCAAAATAAGTAAAAGAGCCTTACCTTTCCCAGGTTTATATTTGAGATTGAAAGGCTGATTCTGCCAGATAAAGGGGGCCAACATATGTGCAAACTGGGTCATTATTCTCTCAATATATTTCTGAAGAATCTCTTTGTGTTCTTCTGGGTCCCTTGAGTCATCTGGTATCAGGAACAGGTGGTACTCCACAGTGTCTTCTACTGTAGCAAGCTTCATAGTTTCCTCCATTCTTCTTTGAAAACTACATTTAAAAGTTTCAAAATATAAGCCACATAGAACAATGTAGAAGTTACATCCCATTCTAGGTGACTCTATTAACACTGAGTTTTCAAAAATTCAGTTATCCGCATACTGTCCTTGTGGTTTTTGCCTTGACTATGTACCACCTACAGTAACATTTAATATTATTCTTTTAATGATATTTTATACTTAAAATTATGTTCTTTACATTTAAAATTATGTTGAAAGGAAACCTTGATATAATACAGTGAACGGAAATCCAGTATCACATTCTCAAATTAACTATGTAAAAATAAAATTTTAAACGTTTGCCCTTGTACTAGAAGTGGTGTGTGTAACACACTTTGAGAAACACTGCACTAACATCCACTGTTTAAATACCATCAAAAGTCCTAGTTCTGGCCGGGCGCGGTGGCTCACGTCTGTAATCCTAGCACTCTGGGAGGCCGAGGCGGGTGGATTGTTCGAGCTCAGGAGTTCGAGACCAGCCTGAACAAGAGCGAGACCCCGTCTCTACTAAAAATAGAAAGAAATTAATCGGACAACTAAAAATATATAGGAAAAAAAAATTAGCCAGGCATGGTGGCGCATGCCTGTAGTCCCAGCTACTTGGGAGGCTGAGGCAGTAGGATCGCTTGAGCCCAGGAGTTTGAGGTTGCTGTGAGC
>RJWJ010040212.1:0-14080 GCA_004363605.1 Indri indri | reverse complement strand
AAGATGTTCTCCTCTCCTCCTCCCCCTCCTCTTCCTCCACCTTCTTTTTATTATTATTGCTATTTTTCTCTGAAGCAGTATTCATAGTCTGGTGGGACAAACGGGTCTTGCTAAGATTAATGCTGTCTTAACAGTGAAGGCTGAAAGTTTCAGTTAAAGTGCTGTGAAAATGACTTGTCATGAATAATCACGGTTTAAATTTAAGAGATGCATATTCAAACGTATAAATATTTATGGAGCACTTTTATGTGCAGGGCACTCTGCGAGGCATTTTTAACATATCTAATGTCATTTAGTCACAAAAATCACATCAAGTAGGTAGTATTAGTCCCATTTCACAGATGAGCAACATCAAGGCTTGAAAGGTGAAATGACTGGCAAAAATCACGTGTCTAGCGGGTGACTGGATTGAGATTTAAATCTAGATCTTCCAACTATCGGGTCACATTCACTTTCCAGCGCACGAAGCCAATGAAAAAAATGGTGATGACAGCACATGGGAGGTCGCGTGTGAAACGTGGGGTTCCGGAAGCTCAGTTCGATACCGATGAAGTAAAATTTTAAGAACAAAACTGTTCAGTTTGAGTTGGAGTTTTTAGTGCTGTTGAGTTGAGTTTGAAGGCCAGGATTCAGGCATCTGCCTGCTTTTCGCTAAGGATGTTCATTGCACCAGATCTGCGTTCGACTCACAGTGAAAACACCCGGGTTTTGTTTTTTAGTGTGTGCATCTTCCAAAGGCCAGTTTGGCACTGATGTCGTAAGAATTCTGGTTTATAAAACCTGGGAAATGATCATTACCCCTGTTTTCTTTCTCTTTTAGTTAAACAGCTTATTGAGATATAATGTTGCCACTGTTTTCTTAACTTCTGGCTAGGTTTTTGGGAGAAAGTTTGGGTCGATCTTAAGCCAAAATTTCTTAACTTCTAGGGCTTTGTGATGTGGTCTTGCGTAAGTTACTCAGACTTTTTCTTGTTGCTACGCTTCTTTATTACTCACAGAGAAACTTTTTCAATAGGAATTTAGGAAATTTTTGCATTTTAAAAACTTATGCTCACTGATGCAATAATGAGTGCATAAATCTAAAAGGTAAAAGATAGTTTGATAATTTAACGATGTGTCACTCTCTAATTACCTCTTTATTTTCTATGTTAGTAGGAAGAACCGATGACCATAGTCATTAAAAATAATAATATCTTACACTTCAGTGTGCCTTATGGTTTCACATACACCTCATTTTAATTCTTTTTGCAACCTGTGAGATGAATAGGGCTAATATTTTCATCCTTCTTTTATAGATAAGAAAATTAAGGCTCACCAAGAGAAGTGTTCTGTTCAGAATCTATCCTGGAACTCAGGTCTTCTGACAACAAGTCCTGTTTTGGGCTTGAGCGGGCCAGTAATAAATAATAGAAATTTTCCAACTGGCTTTAAAAAAACTTGAAATATTTGTGGCTTTTTCTGCTATTATATTTACCACAATTTAAGCTTTATTGTAAAGCTGTCCAACTTCTTCCTTTCTTTGTTAATCCATTATGAGCTAGGAGGCAACAGCGATTAGACGGGTGTAAGTTACCACCATAAACACAGTAAGGCTCTTCCTTGCGAGGTGAAAGGAAAAGTATTGGCTTAGTTGATCTCAGCTGAGTGATGTCTCACGATTTTCAGTGATCGAAATGGAGATGCTGGCATGCTTTGCAGTTGAAGGTATTGACTCGCCTCACCTTTACTGGAATTATTTAAACAGATGTGCTGGAGAGTTAACCTCCATGCCAGGGCTGTTTGCGCTGACTCGTCAGTGCATGTAGGAAAGGAACCAGTGTTTACTGAACACGTGTTATGCTGCGCCCTGGGCGCTGCCCTTAGTGTAGTCCCATAGAGAAGTGGATTAAGCCTCAAGGAGTTTAAATCTAAATGGTGAGGCTGGTGTTATTTCCAGGTCTGTAAAATGAATAAATCCAGTCTCTTTCAACTCGACGCTCTCCAAATTCTATGATTTATATATTTTCAGATTAACTTTCCTGAAAATGCCTTCTCCTCTAACTCCTGGTTAGCTTGGAAGCCAGACACAAGAGCACTGGTTATGATGATACCAGTAAGAAGGCAAAAGGAAAATTTGCCGGAAGTCAGCCTGGGTATAGGCATTCTATCCATTATCAAAAGCGTAGAGCATTGCTTCTCAAAGCTTAACGTGCATGCACATCACTCGCAGATCTTGCTCAGATCTTTTCTGTGTTTACTGATTGTCTGCTTGCTCTATTAAATATTGAGAGAGCAGTGTTGCAGTATGTGACTGTGATTGTGAATCTGTTTCTTTTTGCAGTTCTATCAGTTTTTGCTTCATGTATTTGAAAACAGTTATTATGGTGAATAAATGTTTAAGATAGTGATGTTCTTTTGATGAAGTGGCCACTTTATCGTTATGAAATGACCTTCTTTATACCAGCTGATATTCTTTGCTCTAAAATCTTCTTTGTCTGAAATTAATAAAGCCACTTCAGCTTTCTTTGGATTGGCGTTAGTATGGTATATCTTTTTTCATACTTTTAAACTATTTGTGTCTTTATATTAAAGTGTATTTCTTGGTTGAGACATAGTGGCTCATGCCTGTAATTGCAACACTTTGGGAGGCTGAGGCCGGAGGATTGCTTGAGACCAGGAGTTCAAGACCAGCCTGAGCAACATAGCAAGACCCCCATCTGTTAAAAAAAAAAAAATAAGAATTAGGAAGGTGTGGTGGCACATGCCTGTAGTCCCAGCTACTTAGGAGGCTGAGGTGGGAGGATTGCTTGAGCCCAAGAGTTTGAGGCTGCAGTGAGCTCTGATTGGGCCACTGCACTCCAGCCTGGGCAACACAGTGAGATCCTGTCTCTAAAAATAAATAAATAAATAAAGTGCATTCCTTGTAGGCAGTGTGCAGTTGGATCTTTTTTCCCCAGTATGGAAATCAGACTTCTATTAATAATTGTTTAGACCACTTACATTTCAAGTTACTATTAATATAGTTAATTTTAAGCCTGTTGTCTTGCTGTTTGTTTTCTATTTCTCCTGTCCTTTTTTCCCTTTTCCTGTGTTTTCTGCCTTCTTTTGGATTATTTGAGTATTTTTTATGATTCTATTTTCTCTCCTCTGTTGGCTGATGAGCTGTAGCTCTTCCTTTAGTTATTCTAGTGGTTGCTCCAAGATGTACAGTAGACATCTATAGCATGTCACAGTCTGCCTGTAAGTGGTGCTGTGTCACTTCACAGCTAGTGTAAGTACCTTAAAATAGGACACTTCCATCATGGCCTTTGTATTATTGTCACACATTTTACTTTCATATACCTGATCGACTCCACATAAATTATTATTATTTTTGTTTGAGAAGTCACTTCTCTTTTAAAGAGATTTAAGCAATAAGGGAAAATCTGATATATTCACTCAGGTAGTTGCCATTTCATTGCTCTTTGTTCCTGTAGGCATAACCATGTTTCTAGCTGACACCAATTTCTTCTTACTTAAAAGGACTCCCTTTAACATTTCTTGTTATGCAGGACTTTTGGCCATGAGTTCTTTCCACTTCTATGTGTCTGATGTAGTCCTCACGTTGCCTGTGTTTTCATAAGCACCGTGCACTAACCTGTTGGGCAACTGCAGCTTCTCCTTTGTTTTTGAGAGATGTTTTTGCTGGGTGTAGTATTCTAGATTGTCAATTTTTCCCTTCTAGTTCTTGAAAGATGTTGCTTCACTTTGCATTGTTTTTGACATAAAATCTACTGTCATTCTTATCTTTGTTTCTCTATATGTGATATATCCTTTTTTCTCTGTTTTTAAGATTTTCTTATTTATCACTGGTTTTGAGCAATTTGCATTGTGCCTTGATGTATGTTATTTCTTGTTCTTGGGGCTAGCTGAGCTTCTTGGATCTTTGGGTTTATATTTTTATTAGGTTTAGAGTATTTTCAGCCATTATTTCCTCAAATAATATTCTCTGTCCCTGTCTTTCCCCAGGAAGACTCCAAGTATATGTGTATTAAGCTGCTTGAAGTTGTCTCCACAACTCATTCATGTTCTGTTCATTTTTTTTTAACTTTCTTTCCTGTTTTTCATTTTGAATGTTTGTATTGCTATGTCTTCAAGTTCACTAACCTTTTTTTCTGAAATATATGCCTGCCGTTAATCCTATCCCATGTATATTTCATCTCACATGTTATAAATGTTATCTCTAGAATTTAATTTGTGTTTTTATATATTTATATCTCTACCTAAAATCTTGAGTATCTGTCCTTGTCTGCTAATTCTATTCTCTGTCTTATCTTTTGGACAATTTCAGTTGATTGACATTTTACCTCACTGTGTGTGGCATTTTCCTGCTTATTTGTATCCCTGGTAACTTTTGGTTGGATGCCAGACATTGTGATGTTATATTTCTGGGTGTTGGAAATGTTCTCGAGCTTTATTTCGGGATCTAGATAAACTATTTGGAGAAAGTCGATTCTTTTGTATCTTACTTTTAAGGTTTGCTAGGTGAGACTGGAGCAGTGCTCGGCCCAGGGCTACTTATTCCCCACTGTGGGGGCAGCATGTGCCCCAGTGCCCTGTAAGTATGAGTTTTTCCACTCCATATGGTGAGGACAGTCACTATTTAGCATCAGCACCAGACACTGTTATCTCCAATCTTTTCTGGTTGTTTTTTCCCCAGTTACAGGTAGTTTGCTTACACATGTGCACTGAGTACTTGAGGATTGAGATCTCTGGAGTTCTCTCTCTATGCAGTTCTCTCGTGTTTGATACTCTGTCCTACAAATTCTAGCTGCCTGTGTCTCCCCAGACTCTCAGCTCTGTATCCTCAAATCAGGGAGTCTGCTGGGCAGTGAGCTGGGGCAATCGTGGGCTCACTTCATTCACTTCCTGATGTCCTGTATCCTGAAAAACAACCATTATATCATATGTTTTGTCTGGTTTCTCTCCTCCTCCTCCTCCCTCGCCTCCTCCTTGGTTGTCTTAGGCAAAAGGGTAAAATGTGTTTCCTATTACTTCATCTTGGCCAAACTTGGGAATTTTGTTAAAATTCAGATTCTATTCAGTAGACTTTGGCTAGGGACTGAGATTCTACATTTCTAAGAAACTTTCAGATGATATCAGTTCTTCTGGAAAAAGATTACCAGGATCTCTAACTATTCAGTAGGCGTATAACGTGATCTACATGTGTATATTTAAATTTTCTAGTAATTGCATTAAGAAAGTCAAAAAAGAAACAGATAAAATGAATTCTAATAATACATTTTCTTTAACCCAGTCTACCCCAAATATTATCATTTCGAGATGTTATAACTTTTTTTGTAGTATGTCTTAAAATTTGTTCTGTATGTTACAGTTACAGGAGCTCTAAATTCAGACACTACGTTTTCATCTGAATACTTGGTCTGTATTTGCCTTTCATAAAATTTATCATTGAAAAAGTAGATTTGTGTAACCCAGTTCCAAATATACTTAAATTTTCCAATAACTGAATCAAGTGACAAAAGGTCATTTTCCTTTAATATAATGCATCCAAATTGACAAAACCAGTTCATCTTTTTTAGAAGAATTAAATTGACTTTTTGAAACAAAATATCAGTTTCAAAACTACATCTGTTCAAGTTACGTAAATTCACTGACTTTTATGCCAACTCATAATTACTAATATCAAATTCAAAGGAGTATTGTAAAACTTGAAAACCAAGTCTAAGTTTATCAATATCAACAAAGTATTGTTTAGGTTTTCTTGTAGATTCTGACGGCAATTTATGTAATGCTTTTGATTTCAATGAAATCTTCTGGCTATTGATTCAAATGGCAAGAATGTATAAAACCATTTTTTACTTGTCTTATGAAAAGTATCACTTTTGACATAAATTTCTCCTGCCTGTCTAGTGAGGTCACATGTAAGCCTTTCATTTCCTTGGAGCTTCAAATTTAGCTTTTTCATGTGTAGTGTGATATCTGTGCACAACATAAATCACACTGCTTATTTTTGTCTTCATTGAGTGTTTGACAAGCATTCTTTCCCTGTAAAGAAAATGTTGATTTGAAGTTAACCGTACAGTGAATCTTTGTAAAAGTTTTTCTGTGACTCAACGAGGGATTGTTGGCAAAGAAGAAATGGTTTTCTATTTCTTTCAGCAGTTCCATAAACTGGTTTGAGAATCCAAGATGTTTTATAGCTGGCCAGAGTTACAAGCTGAGTTGTTAAAAATCATTAAAAGAATTTTTTGTTGGCCATTTAATTCTGATTTTGGGTGACTTCCATCGATCCTTTTTTGACTATTAAGAGGAAACAGCATCAAATTCACTATGTTTTTGCTGAAATTGTCTCTTAGTATTGTCTGCTTTATTATCTTTGATTTTTCTGATGCAACAGACAGCTTTTTCATTTTGTTCTGCCACAGCAAATTGTAATTACCATTGATTATGCTGTTTTTTGCTTCCCTTCCTCTCCCATTTCTTTTTTCCTTTACTGTTCTAATTGTAGTATTAGCTTCTGTATCTCCACTCGATTTTGCATCAGTGCTAAGATTTTGTTTTATTTTTTTTCATTATTTGTTTATTTATTTTGAGACAGAGTCTGGCTCTGTTGCCCTGGCTAGAGTGCCGTGGCATCAGCCTAGCTCACAGCAACCTCAATCTCCTGGGCTCAAGCAATCCTTCTGCCTCAGCCTCCCGGGTAGCTGGGACTATAGGCATGCGCCATCATGCCCGGCTAATTTTTTCTATGTATTTTTAGTTGTCTGGCTAATTTCTTTCTATTTTTAGTAGAGACGGGGTCTCGCTCTTGCTCAGGTTGGGTCTCAAACTCCTGGCCTCAAGCAGTCCTTCTGCCTCGGCCTCCCAGAGAGCTAGGATTACAGGCGTGAGCCACCGTGCCCGGCCTTGTTTTAAATTTGAACATTTGGCCATATTTATTTTATAAACAGAGAAGTGATCAATTATATCTTAATTAAAACAAGTATTTTGATTTAAATACCAATTATGATTTACATAATCATCACTGTAACTTGCGCTGTCGGTATAAAATATTCAAGTGAACACATTACAGTATTACATCAGTGTGGAGAAGAAAAATTGTTTAAACTGAATCACTGTTGATTCCAGGTAGATCAGTGATGGATCCATGTATAGACACAGGCACTGCAATGCACCAGTAACATTATAAATACTATAGTATTTAAAGTGAAATGTAATCCTGCCTAAGCAATGCATTTATGTTTCATGGAAAATATTTATACTGCTTCCATTTTAAAATTTATTCATTTATTTATTTATTTTGAGACAGGGTCTCACTCTGTTGCCCAGGCTAGAGTACAGTGGCATCATCAGAGCTCACAGCAACCTCAAACTCCTGGGCTTAAAAGATCCTCCTGTTTCAGCCTCCCGCATAGGTGGGATTACAGGTGTGCACTAGTTTTTTTGTTTTTTGTAGAGATGGAATCTTGCTCTTGCTCAGGCTGTTCTTGAACTCCTGACCTCAAGCACTCCTACTGCCTCAGCCTCCCAGAGTGCTAGGACTACAGGCGTGAGCCACTGCGCCTGGCCCAGGTTTTAAATTTAATTAAAATTAATTAAAAGTCAACATTCAGTTTCTTGGTTGCACTTGCCAATTTAAGTAGCCGTGTATGGCCATTGGTGCTTGTACTGGACACACAGGCCAGGAGCTATTTGCATTTAAACCCAGGGACGCCCTATCAATACCCAAATCGTTTCTCACTTTCCTTGCCCGGGCTGCTGCTTGTCTGTTCCCACCGCACTCAGGAATTTCAGGAGGGTGGCAAAGGAAATCTCGTATAGTTAAGTGGTCTCTGAAGAACCGATGACCCTGCCTCAATGATTGGACGACTTCCCACTGTCGTCCATTAGGAGGGTCTTGGGGTGAGAGTTTGACCTCGGGGGCAGCCTGTGGCTTGTAATTAAGGGTTAGCTTGGGACAAGGCCAAGGCCGAGTGTATAGGTCAACTGCATCTGCTCTTCCTCTTTCCACGGGCTACTCACTGATGACCTCTGGAGCAATCCAACTCAGACTTGGTCGGGCGGAAATTCTGCGGGCAGAGGCGGCATTCCGGTGGGTTCTGGAAGAAGCTGGTTTCATTTTCACGCCCTTCATGAAGGTGTTAGGGGAAAACTGCCCCTTATCTACGTTGGCCAAGTATGTTTTCAAATCTCCATCTCAATGAATAAGAGAAAACAGAATGGTTGATTTCTCTGCTAAACAGAAAACAATGATGTAAAACATGCTGGAATTCAGAAACCAGGACGCTGTGTTCAGAGTGGCCGTACCCGATTCTGTTGAACGCCACTTGCTTGATTAAATCCCGCCTTCCCTTCTCTGTTCTCTTTTTAAAATTCAGTTTATATCCTGACCACTTACGTGTTTGTGAATATGTTGCTTTGGGTCGTTTTTTTGTACTGTCTGCACAAGAAGTTCGGGATGTTTACTGAGATCTTAGGTTTTTCAAGCTTTTTCTTTTGTGCCTCATCCTTCTTAACTCTCTTTTATCTCCCAAACACGTGCTCTGTGCTTCGTATGTTGCTGTATGTTCAGATGGAGTTTAATCAATAGCTGTGCATTGCTTATAAAGTACAAAGTGTGCTTGGTAACACTGAATATAGCATGCTCCAGAATCCTGAAGAAAGTTGAGAAGAATGTTACTTTGTTCTCTTTCATTTTCTATTTTTTCTGTTCCCCCACTCCCATATGAGAAATTAGAAACCAGACTCATGGAGAATGTGTCCAATCAATTCACCTCACCTCGTGATGTTTCTGAAGAAAATAATAAAATCTAACCCTATAGTCAACTTTTTTGAGGTTTAAGTATTGTTTCATCAATGCAGCTACATTATCTCAAAGTGTATCTCATAAAGTCCCTCAGGATAGAGATGACTCAGCCAAGTACCCAGGCATCTAAGCGGATGCCCTCTGAGATGGCAGCCGGAACCCTTAGCTGTCTGGGTCCTAGTTGTATTTCTGACCATCTAGCTGAGTAGCCTTGAGCAAGTAACGTAATACCTCCGAGCCTTATTTTTTCCTCTTTATGGGGTTGGAATTAGATTATGACAGTTTCCCAGACTGTTCCACCGGACACTAGTGACCCTTGCTATATTACTAGTTGGGTGCTTCTCTGATGTATTCAATCAAATTGAAGAAATGCCGTATACTACATGCTACTTCCATATTGGGTATTCTAAGCTCCAAGCACTTGAGAGCCTACAACAAGCCTTGAAATAAAGAAATCTGCTTAGCATCATTAAGCCTAGAATTTTCTAAACTCTTTGTATGTGGAAAGTCTCTCTCTTTTGAAGGGAAACCTTCAAGTATATTGGGGGATCCTGTAGTCCATAGTTTGGAAAGTGCTGGACTAGATCAGAGGTCAGCAAACAATACCCCACAGGCCAAATCCAGCTTGCCACCTGTTGTGTAAATAAAGTTTTATTGGAACACCGCCACACTCATTCATTTATGACTTGTCTGTTTGCCCTACAGTGGCAGAGTCGTGTAGCTGCAACGGAGATCTGTATGGTCCACGATGCCTAAAATATTTACCATCTGGTTATTTACAATAAAAGTTTGTGGACTCTTGCACTAGCTGATTATTTTCAAAGTGACTCATGAACACAGTTGAAAAAACTCAGATAGTGAATGATTATTTTCAAAGTGACTCATGAACACGGAAAAAAAATCAGATAGTGGAGAAACACTGGTAACAAAAAGCAGTAGTTTTGTTCTAGAAGCAGTGCATTTTTAATGGTTCCTATTAATTCTCTCAGTGGTTACTACTTCTATAACTCTTTACTCACCTTTTTTTGATGTGTCTGTTTTGTGTTTTGTGTACTGGCTTTGGTATGGTAGATGAAATTCACATGCACACAGACATGCACAGCAACTTAGTTTTATCACTATATGAATTCTTCTGTTGGTTACTGTTGCCATTTTAGTATTTGTAAACCTCTATATCTTGTTCCATCTACTTCCCACCTTTTATCTCAAGTGCCAAATTTTTCAAGGGGAGGATACCACTGGCCTTTCGTCTGCCACTCTTCTCCTCTTGTCCGAAAAGCTCAGCTGTGTCTTTACTTTCACGGTGTTGAGGCTGATAATGTTTGCCTTCTCCGTCTGGAAACACTTTCTTTGCTTTGTCCATCGGTTCAGTCTAAGGCCGAAAGCCAGCGAACAGTGTCGGTGTGGGCGCTGTCTGCAGCAGCGCCCAGTGGCAGCTGTGACTGCACTTCCCGTCTGTGACCTAGTGTCACAGCCACAGCATCCCCCAAAGGAGACAGTTCCTGATGTCTTTTTCAAGTGGGTTTGTTCTGGTAATTTCACCGATTGCTCAAAATCATGGCATGTTTGGACCATGTCTTTTTTGTACTTTTCTTGGGGGTATTTGTTTTCCCTTGAGTTTTTATTGCTCTATTTTTTCCTTGCTTTGTTGAGGGATGATCATGCCTCCTTTCTGGTACCCTAATGTCCTCTAATTTCTAACTCATTTGTCTGCTGCTTGGAATGAGGCCCTTCCTCTTCTCGAAGATGTTCTTTGTGGAGCCAGCTCACTGATGCACTTTGATGCGCTGCTTCCCAGGGCTGCTGCTGCTGTTAGTTTTCCTTGAATTCCAGGCTTTGTGCTGCCATGTCTTGTGTGCTACTTTTCTCCTTTCTTGTGTTTTACACTCGTTGTGGTGAAATATAGTCTCACATGACTTCCTTAGATCGAGGTAAGCTTTATGAGCCTTACGTGTTTGCATGTTTCTCTGCGTGCTGTGACTGGTATGGGTTTATAGGTGTGAAATGATTTTTTTTCTTAAACTTCAGAAATCTTGCTCTATTGTTGCTGATTTGAAAAGCCACATACTGGTCGGATTTTTTTTTTTTTTTTAATCTTTTTAGTTGACTCTTTTTTTCTTTTGGGAAGCTCCTAGAGTTTCTCCCTTTCTCTTATTTTTTGGTATTCAGCAGTATTTTTTAATACAGTTATACAGTAATTTGACAGCGAAATGTCTGGGTGTGAGTCTTTTCTATTTATTGAGTTTGGAAGTCAGTGGGTGTATCAGGGTCTATTCAGGAGACAAACAGCACACAAAAATTTGAACAGGGAAAGCTTAAAGAATTATTAATTGCTAGCAGGGGATTAACCACTAAGAGGTTAGCAGGGGATTAACTATTAAGAGGAAAGAGAATTGTAAAGAATACAGGAGCAGCACATGCCCTGAGCACCCCCTCCCTCTGGGTCTGAGAAAGGATGAAATTTGGAAACAGCTGCCCCCTTGGCTGCCCCCAAAGCTGAAATTCAGATCTCCTTGGAGAGGGGCGTGGCTCTTGTGGCCCACTGTGGCGGCACAGGGCCAGGTGCTGCATGCAGGCCCATACAGGATACCACCACCACCGGCTGAGGTGCTGATGAAACCACTGGGAAGCCACCCACCTGCTGGGTACCAGCGGGACTTGCTGAGAAGCCTGCTAGGTGCGGGGAGGGGGTGGGGGGGAACTGGCTGGGGACCTGCTCACAGGTTGGCTGTGCTGAATTTTTCTGGGAAGCCACCTGCTGGGGTGTCTGCCAGACTTGCTGGAAACCCCCTGTAAAGGTACTGCCAAAACTCACTGGGGTGGATGCCCCCGGGAATTCCACATGCTGCCGAGTGCTGCAGGAGAAGGCTGGCAAGAGCATACCCTGTAGGAGAGAAGCCCATCCCTTTGCACAACCCCTGTGATACCCTCAACCAACAAAGCTTAACCCTTTGTCAGCTGGCAAAGGAGAGACATTTACCAAGCCCAGCTCCAGTATCACAGAGGAGGGCAAAGAAGGCTGGCTTTGCAGCTGAGAGGGACCACATTGGTACCCAGCACAGTCTTTAAGTCTGACAACTCACTTGTCTCTTTAGTGCTGGGAAGTTTTCTCATACAGATTGAACATCCTAATCTGAAATCGGAAATGCTCCAAGATCTGAAACTCTTTGAGCGGTGACATGATGCTCAAAGGAAATTATCATTGGAGCATTTCCGATTTTGGATTTTCAGATTAGGGATGCTCAACCAGTATGATGCAGTTATTCCAAAATCCAGAAAAATCCGAAATCTGAAATACTTCTCATCCCAAGCATTTCCAATAAGAGATACTCAACCTGTATTATTTCTTCGATAATTTCTTCCTGTTTTTTCCCCACTTCTCTGTGGTTTTTAGAACTTCTGTTAGTGAAATGTTAGGCTTCCTGGATTAGCCTCTAGCCTTTTATCTTTCCTTTGATTTTTGATGTTGTGATTCTTTTGCTCTGTGTTCTGAGAGACTTCTTCAGCTTTATCTTTTTACTCTTCTACTGAAGGTTTTATTGGGTGATCATCTTTTAAAATTCCATTAGCTCTTTTTTTGTTTTCGCATTGTATAGTTTTCATAGCATTCTGCACTATTCTTCTTTTATAATTGCATGTTTTGTGATTATATTCACGTTCCAGTAATGTGTCAAAATCTTTTGTTTTCTGGTGACTGATTTTTCTCTTCACTAGTATACACATTTTTCTAAAGTTATTTTTACCATCATTTTAGTAGGCCAGACTATCCAAATTTAAATCGCTGCTGTGATATTTCCTAGTTGTATGACTGTTTTAAGCCTTCATTTTCTCATCTATAAAATGGGGATGATAATAGTGACCTATGTCATAAGGGTTATGAGAATAAGTGAAATAATTTGTGAAAAGTACTAAACCCAGTGCCTGGCATATGCTCACTGCTTTAAAGATAGCTTTAGCTACTATGATCTGTAAACATGCCATGATATTTTAAACTGATTATAATCCATTTAATTATTGTTTAAAAGGCACTTCTGATCTGTAAAGTACTGTTTCTTCAGTAATTTTACTACTACTGCTATTGCTGCCACTATTGCCATTACTACCGCACATATCTTCAAACAAGCAGTTGTAGGAATTAGAAATTTAGTTTAAATGCAAAATTAATGGCATGAGATTTGGAGACATTTAAATTTTTCTTTTGTTGGAATTTTTCCTGCCACTTTTTAAATTTTGAAAATCTTTAAACCTATAGATGAGTGAGGACAGTCTACGGCCGTCTCCTTCTGCCTTTTTTCTGTAAGGACACCAGTGAGTACAACGAGCCCATCCAGATAATTCAGGAAAATTTCCTTATCTCAAAATCCTTAGCTTTTTCACATCTGCAAAGTCTGCGATAAGAGGTAACCTCCACAGGTTCCAGGGATTAGAATATGGATATCTTTTGGGGGCCTATTATTCAGCCAACCACACTTATCTTTTTCCTTTTGACCATGAATATTTATGCAGCATCTGTTACTGAAAATCTCTTTGGGAAAGTTGCAAATTGAAGGAGAAAATGGCCCCCTAAATTTTTCCTTTAATTACCAATATCCAGGGATAAAGAACTTCTGACACTTCAAGGTTTATTATATTACTCATATTCAAAAATATAATTGCAAAGCTCTCATTTATAGTCTAATTGCACTTCAAAAGGTATTAATACCTTACTTTAAAAATTGGCACCAAATGTACATGGTTTAAACAGATTCACTGCAAACATCTCAGTCTGGTGCATAAGTGAGGGGTCATTTGCTAATTGCCCCTTTAAAAGTAGTAACATTAAAAGTTAAAGTAGTCCACCCTCGCTCCACCCCTCAGGACTCTGGTTTCAGAGGTTGGGTCTCGAGTCGCTCTGGGTTACCTTCGGGGATGGAGGGAAGAGTCCAACGGGCAGTGAAATTGAACAGGCACCCGAATGGCCAGCACAGGGTTACATGCAGACGTCAGTTTCGTCAGTCAGCGATTATCTTGGTTGTGAATGAAGTCAACAATTTGGGGAAAATGATCAATAACCCGAGAAATTAAATTTTAAATGGAATTTGGTGAGCAAATAATGAAGACCTACTTTGCATGGGGACCTATGTTAGATGATGTGGGAGAGTAAAAAGAAAAAAATAAAGAGCATGAGAAAGTCAAAGTAATTCCTGCTGGTGAGAGAGGCCTGGTAGGGACATTCCAAAAGTATTGGAGAGCAACACATTTTATGTCACAGTTGGTGCCTGCTCGGTTACTGGGTGAACACACACACACACA
>RJWJ010040211.1:0-14087 GCA_004363605.1 Indri indri | reverse complement strand
GAGTCTCACTCTCTTGCCTGGGGTGAGTGCCGTGGCGTCAGCCTAGCTCACAGCAACCTCAAACTCCTGGGATCGAGCAATCCTACTGTCTCAGCCTCCCGAGTAGCTGGGACTACAGGCATGCGCCACCATGCCCGGCTAATTTTTTCTATATATATTTTTAGCTGCCCATTAATTTCTTTCTATTTTTGGTAGAGACGGGGTCTCGCTCTTGCTCAGGCTGGTCTCGAACTCCTGAGCTCAGAACGATCCGCCCGCCTTGGCCTCCCAGAGTGCTAGGATTACAGGCGTGAGCCACCGCGCCCGGCCCTCCTTTTACTCTTCAGACTCAAATTTCTCTTTCCTTCTGTTACTTGTTTCTTCTTTTGAGACTCCTTATATGCATATTAGGTCTTCTGGATCAGTCCTTTAATTTTACATTAATTGCATGTTTTCCTTCCCCTTGTATTTCTGACATGTCATATGATTTCTTCCAGTATCTTTGAGTCTCTCTTAGCCAATTAGCAAATATGTCCATTCTAACTGTTTTCTGGCACTGAGGAAATGACCACAGGATGGGTCTGTGGGCCAAGAGAATTGGCCTGGAGTTAAGGCCATCTATCGCCTGACCACCATGAGCCCCTGCTTTGATTGGTGGACCACAACAGCATTTTGGGTCCCCAGGAATAAGTATCAATTTAGAGCCAATGTCTAGTAATCCCTGAAAGACCTCGATATTTCCCTGTCCCCACTGCACAGACACCCTAGTAAATGGCCGTAGGTCCCTTTGGGGAAGGCTTAAAGGAAGATCTGTGATGAGCACTTGTGGCAGTGGTGCAAGGTCCTTCCTCAAGGGGGCTGGGCAGCTCTTTTTGTTTTTTTTGAGACAGAGTCTCACTCTGTTGCCTGGGCTAGAGTGCCGTGGCGTCAGCCTAGCTCACAGGAACCTCAAACTCCCGGGCTCAAGCGATCCTCCTGCCTCAGCCTCCCAGGTGGTTGGGACTACAGGCATGTGCCACCATGTCTGGCTAATTTTTTCTATTTTTAGTTGTTTGGCCAATTTCTTTCTATTTTTAGTAGAGACAGGGTCTCACGCTTGCTCAGGCTGGTCTCAAACTCCTGAGCCCAAATGATCCTCCTGCCTCGGCCTCCCAGAGTGCTAGGATTACAGGCGTGAGCCACCGTGGCCCTGGGCAGCCCTTTTAAGCAAGGCTCTGGGGCAGTGAATGACTTAGGTTTGGAAACTAGTGAGAGGTTGTGACTCTCCACTGTTGCAACTCAAGTCAGGATTCTGGCTGCCAGTGCTAGGGTTTCTTCTAACGTGCAGACCAACCAGGAGAGGCACACTGTTAGAATGGCAGAGGAAGGACCTCCAAAAATCCACTCCGCCGTGAAAGCAATTCAAAATCAGCTTTTTCTTTGAAATTAACCAGAGGCTAACTACAATCCAAGTCATGTTTATTCAAGAAAAATAGCTGCTTGGAAGGCTGAGGTGAGAGGATCCCTTGAGCCCAGGAGTCTGCGGCTGTGGTGTGCAATGATCACGCCACTGCACTCCAGCCTGGGTGACAGAGTGAGACCTCGTCTCTAAAAAGAAAAAAAAGAAAAGAAAAGAAAAGAAAAACAACTGAATTCTAGTAAGAAGAGTGAGCTTTGTGGTGTTTTAACTGGCCCTGTCCCCATCCTCCTCTCCCTAGGTCCATAGTAATTTTGAAAACTAAGAGTCTCCCAAGCAGGGGACCTGTGAGAACAGTGGCCCGGCAGCCATTGGAGGGGGCAGAACAGGTTTCAAGCTCTACGAAAGCTCCGTTCCCGGAGACGTGTTACTGTTTGACCTATCTGGTGACTCCCTGAAAAGCTCTGTTCTCAGAGTTTGTCTTTATTTCACCAGGGAACTTTCCCAGTGCTAACAGCCATGTCCTTAGGGCATTTGTTGAAAACAATCAGTGACAGCTGTTTAACATCACAAGAACCTCAAGAGGTAATACCAATTGGGGGTAACAAGAGGCTGATACAAAAAAACAAACAAAACAAAACCTTAAAAGGAAAAAAACTGGGGAATGACATATTCATAGAAAGCAAACGTCTGCCATATTCTTGGGGATTCCTAGAAGGTTACTAGCATGTATGGGGCTGTGAATGTGCCTAGGAAAGGCCTAAGAAGACCCTAAGCTGGCACCCTAGCTGACCTTGTCACTCTGTGCAAGCAGGAACTGAAGATTAAAGCAGTGTTGTAAACTGTCTGCTGGAATGTTGAAAATGTGACCTAACACCCCCACACACATAGAGCCCCGCAGAAAAGGCTAGGAGACTTATTCATTGAAAGCATTTACAAAAATCTCTGTCTAATCATTAGCTGACCACTAGGCTAATTGAGCAGACTTCAGTGGCCACACAGCAAAGAATACAGACTTTACTGAATTAGTTTGGGGCTGGCACAGTGGCTCATGCCTGTAATCCTAGCACTCTGGGAGGGCGAAGTGGGAGTATTGGCTTGAGGTCAGGAGTTCAAGACCAGCCTGAGCAAGAGTGAGACCTTGTCTCTACAAAAAAAAGAAAAATTAGCCAGATGTTGTGGCACATGCCTGTAGTCCCAGCTACTCAGGAGGCTGAGGCAGGAGGATCCCTTGAGCCCAGGAGTTTGAGGTTGCCGTGAGCTATGATGATGCCACTGCACTCTCCTCAGGGCGACAGAGTGCAACTCTCAAAGAAAAAAACAAAAAAACAACAAAAAAAACAAAACAAAACTGAATTAGTCTGGGAAAGTCTCTTAACAAACAAACAGCAACAACAACCAACAGCAACAATAACAAAGCCTGGGGAGGGATGGAATCTTATTTTCAGAGTTGCCACATTGTTATATTTAAACTGTCACTTTCAACCAAAAAAATAGGAAACATGCAAAGAAACGGTTTTGTTTATAACTTTTTTCTTTTATATGTTTTCAAAGACAACTGCAAAAAGCAATAATTATAAAACTGTGTTGATGGACTTATGATATCTAAAGATGTAAATTGTATGACAATAATAGCACAAAGGAGTAGTGAGGTAACAGAACTATACAGGAGCAAAGCTTTTTTATCCTATTGAAATGAAGTTGACATTAATGTGAACTACATAGATTTAAGTTAAGGTGTTAATCGTAATCCCAGGGGAATCATTAAGAAAACAATTCAAAAGACTAGAGTAAAAGAAACAACAGGGAATTAAAATGGAATACTATAAAATATTTAACACAAAAGAAGGTAGTAATGGAGGAATAGAGGAACAAAAAATAGAAGAAATATAGATAACCGATAGCAAAATGATAGATGCAAATCCTATCTTAATAGTAATTACATTAAATGTAAATAGACTAAACACTCCAGTCAAAAGACAGAGATTGGCAGAATGGATTTTTAATAAAATTAACCCAACTGCAGTCATGTGCCACATAAGGATGTTTTGGTCAATGATGGACCACATATACTGCAGTGGTCTCATAAGATTATACTAGAGCTCAAAATTTCCTGTCACCTAGTGATTCATAGCCATCATAACGTCATAGCACAGTGCATTATTCACGTGTTTGTGGTGATGCTGATGTAAACAAACCTGCTGTGCTGCTAGTTGTACAAAAGCATAGCATATATGATTATGAACAATACATAATACTCAAGAATAATAAATGACTATGTTACTGGTTTATGTATTTACTATACTATACTTTTTATCATTATTTTAGAGAGTACTCCTACTTATAAAAAAAGTTCACTGTAAAATAGTATGCCATTTATACCAGCAGCAGCCTCATATTTCTCATGTTTACCAAGTCGCTTGATCAAATCATTTTCTCTTGTGCTTAATTTAATCTCATGTTGTTTTGTTCATCATGGCTCCTAAGCATACAAAATCATGTTGCCATCGAGAGGCTACATTGAGTGATTGACCTGGAATCAAAATTAAAAGTAATTAAGAGGCCAGTGTGGTGGCTCATGCCTATGATGCTAGCACTTTGGGAGGCCAAGGTGGGAGGATTGCTTGAGGTCAGGAGTTCGAGACCAGCCAGAGCAAGAGTGAGACCCTATCTCTACAAAAAATGGAAAAATTAGCTGGGCATGGTGGCACACACCTGTAGTTCCAGCTACTTGGGAGGCTGGGGCAGGAGGATCGCTTGAACCCAGGAGTTTGAGGTTGCAGTGAGCTATGATGACACCACTGCACTCTTAGTCCAGGCAACAGAGCAAGACTTTGTCTCAAAAAAAAAAAAAAAGTGATTAAGGATGACAAAGGTGGAGAATCAGTGATGGTTATTGGGTTATTGCTCACCAGTCAGGCATGTCCCATTCCACCATAGCTACCATCTTGAAGAACAAGAACAAAGTGACAGAAGCTGTTAAAGCACCTGTTTCATTGAAAGCAATGAGACTAACAAAAATTCAAGGAAAAATCTCTAATGACTCAGATTGAAGACCAGATGCAAAGGGTATCTCTCGGCACCATGACAATATTGGCCAAAGCAAAAAGTTTGTTTTCGATGTTGAAATAAAAGGTTTTTTTCAACTTTTTGACTGTTTTGTAATAACTACAATTATGATGTTGAATTTACTGTAGCTCTGGGTGGTTTAAAGGATTCATTATGTATGTAATGAATAAATTACATAATGTAAAAATGAGTCTGCCAGTGCTGATGTGAAGGCAGCTGAAGAATTTTTGGAAAATCTAGATAAGCTGATTGTGGAGGAAAATTACTAGCCAGAGCAAATCTTCAATATGGACAAAACCTCCCTAGTCTGGAAACAGATGCCTGAAAGGACTTCATCCATAAAGAGGCCAAGTCAATTCCAGGTTTCAAGGCCTTTAAGGACAGGATAACAGTCTTGCTTGAAGACGTTGCAGGTTACAAATTGAAACCCTTTGTGACCTGGCACAATGAGATCACAGGGCCTGCAAGAATATCAGCAAGCACACACCGCTGGTATGCTAAGGAGCAGTAAGAAGCCATAGATGACCCAGCTCTTCTTCCAAGATGCATTTCTGAATTGCTATGCCGGAGAAATGGAGAAGTATTGTTTGGAGAATAACTTACATTTCAAGATTATGCCTATTGTTGACAATGCTCTCACACATCCTCCTTTTATTAGTGATCTTCATGCCAATATCAAAGTGGTGTTTTTCCCTTCAAGCACCACCTCTTTGACCCAACCAATGGATCATGAGGTGATAGCAGCTTTTAAGGCCTACTTCCTGAGGAGGACCTTTGCCCAGGCTATTGCTGCAACAGAGGAGGACACTGAGAAGACACCGATGCAATCTGGAAGGATTACAACATCTATGACTGCATCAAGAACCTTGCTTGGGCTTGGGGTGATGTCACCAAGGAGTGTATGGACGGCATCTGGAAGAAAACACCGAAGAGGTTGGTCCATGACTTCAAAGGATTTGCCAAGGATGAGGAGGTGCAAAACTCAATCAAGCTCTGGTTGAGATGGCAAACAGCTTCAACCTGGGTGTGGATGAGGATGACATTGAGGAGCTTATAGAGGTGTTTCCTGAGGAATTGACTAATTGAAGTTGTTGGTACTGGAACAGGAATGCACAGCTGAAGAAGAGGCAAGAGAAAAGGAAATTGCAGGAGAAGAAAAAGAATAACAACCCCCATGAAAATTCATAGTGAAGGGTTTAGCAGAAGCTTTTGCAGACTTCAACAAGCTCCTTAAAAAGTTTGAAAACAGATCCCAACACTGAAAGGTTTTCATTAATAGAGAGGAATGTTCATAAGGCATTATTTGCTTACAAGCAAATCTATGATGAAAAAAAGAAACATACCAAACAAACCACCATGGACATTTTTAGGAAAAGAGTGACACCTCTTCAAGAACAGCCGCAGGCAAGTCCTTCAGGAGCTATCCAGAAGACAGCACTGTTACAGGACCCACCAGCTCCGTGCCTGTTATTGCCCCTGAAGACCTTCCAGTGGGACAAGATATGGAGGGGGAAGACAGTGATATTGATGATCCTGACCCTGTGTAGGCCTAGACTTCTACATGTGTTTATGTCTTAGTTTTTAACAAAAAATTTTAAAAAGTAAAAAAAAATTTTTAATAGAAAAAAACGTTATACAAGGATATAAAGACAGGAAATATTTTTATACAGCTGTACAATGTTTGTGTTTTAAGCTAAGTGTTATTACAAAAGAGTCCAAAAGTTGAAAAAACTAAAAAAAGTTTTTACAAAGTAAAAAAGTTATGGTAAACTTAATTTATTATTGAAGAAAGAAAAATACTTTCTATAAATTTAGTGCAGTCTAGGTACACAGTGTTTATAAAATCTATAGTGGTGTACAGTGATGTCCTGGGCCTTCACAGTCACTCACCACTCACTTAACTAACTCACCCAGAGCAACTTTCCATCCTGCAAGCCCCATTCATGGTAAGTGCCCTGATATAGATGTACCATATTTTATCTTTTATGCTATATTTAGATATGTTTAGATATAGAAATACTTACCATTGTGTTACAGTATTACATGTATTGCCTATAGTGTTCAGTATAGTAATATGCTGTTCAAACGTAGCCAGGAGCAACAGGCTGTACCATATAGTCTAGGTGTGCAGTAGGTTACACTGTCTAGGTTTGTGCAAGTACACTCCGTGATGTTTACACAATGACTAAATTGCCTAATGACACATTTCTCAGAATATAAACCCGCTATTAATTGACACATGACTGTATATGCTGTCTTTATATTCAAAGATACAAATAGGTTGTAAATAAAAGGATGGAACAGGATATGCCATGTAAAAGTAACTGTAAGAGATATGGAGTGGCTACACTAATACTAGACAAAACAGAATTAACAGAATTTAAGTCAAAAATGTTTCTTAGGGACAAAGGACATTTTATAAAGATAAATTGTCTTCCATCAGGAACACAAAATAATTAAACATATATGCATCTAACAATAGATCCCCAAAATACATGGAGCAGAAACTGACAGAACTGAAGGAAGAAATAGTCAATTCAACAATAATAGCTAGAGATTTTTCTTTCTTTCTTTCTTTTCTTTTTTTTTTTTTTTTGAGACAGTCTCACTCTGTTGCCCAGCAGGTATCAGCCTAGTTCACAGCAACCTCAAACTCCTGGGCTCAAGCAATCCTTCTGCCTCAGCCTCCCGAGCAGCTGGGACTATAGGCATGTGCCACCATGCCCAGCTAATTTTTTCTATGTATATAATATTTTAGTTGTCTGGCTAATTTCTTTCTATTTTTAGTAGAGACAGGGTCTTGTTCTTGGTCAGGCTGGTCTTGAACTCCTGACCTTGAGCAATCCTCTTACCTCAGCCTCCCAGAGTGCTAGGATTACAGGCGTGAGCCACTGCGCCCAGTCCACTAGCTGGAGATTTCAATGCTCTACTTTCAATAATGGATAAAACAATTAGATCAACAAGGAAACAGATGAAGCAATATTAGAGTACAATGCCCATCTATTTCCTTCCTAGGAACACTGTAATCAATAAGCTACTGCCAAGACCTCTGCAAGCCAAGAAATCAGATTGCCTAGTGGTTCTTGCTGTCCTTTACAGTTGATGTGAGCACCTTGTTGGGGATCCCCTCATACCCACCGAGATCAGGGAGCTCATCTCAATGGTGTATTTCCTACAGCCTTACCTGGCATACAAAGGATGGTAACCAGATGAAGGTATTCCCTTCAATGCCTTAGCAAAGGGGAGTGTTTTATGGGTCCTCTCACAGAATATAATTGATAGATTGATTGCACATGATAAATGCAATCTATCACACTAAGCCTTTGGATTCCCTCTTCCTTGAGATACCAGGAAAGCTCTTGCACCTCAACTCATAACTGTAGGCCACTATTAAGTCCAAATTTCAGTCAACCAATCAAATAATCTCTTACAACCAAATTCAGGTACATAAGCTAATACGTTATACCTGGAATCGCTAGTAAATGCACCCATATCGATTAATTCGGCCCTATCTAGTGTTATATTCTACCCTCATTGGTCTAACATCCTTAGAATCCATTCTGTCATAATCCCTAGGTTTCTGCCAACATATTAACAATGTCTTGCAATTCTTTCGGTGCGTAAGCTATTTCCTCCTGGATCATAGCATGTGTCTGTCCCCTTGGAACATGGTGAGATTTGACCCTAGTAAACGCCCAGTGGCAACAGGGTGGTTGTGGTGGATTTTGAGGGGAACGAGCATCCACTTTCAAGGCATTTGCTCAGATGAGGTTATCACAGGGTTTTCAGACAGAGGAAAGTAAGTCTCCTTAGAACCTGAACATCAAGCTACTTCCACTCACAAGGGAGACTCTGAATGACTTAGGAGTTCAATATTGTGTGCTTCTTCTGGCTCCAACCAGATTCACCACTTTAAATTTCTGGATCCTGTTATTTCCCGACCAGTGCCTTAGTTTTTCCACGAAAAATTTGGTGAGACTGTGAATTCAACTGTCATTAAAATTCAGCAAACCACACAATTAAATTGTGTATTTGACTTTCAGCAATATCAGTCCTGGGTCTACATAAGCAAGAGAATGTTTTAGGCTTTGAATTGAGAGTTAAAAGTTCACAACTTGTCATTTTCTCTCTACAATAACAAGTGTACTGAAATGAATCCATCCTACACCACAGTCCTTACTCCTTGGTCATTATTACTGTCATGGCAGTCAAGGATGGTGGCCATTTGGGTTCCACATGCATATGTTTCAGCTGGGACTTCATCACAATCAACCACATGTGACAGCTTCATTAACTGTGATGCCACTGCAGGCCATGGAGTGCCAGCATCTCATTTCTAATTGGCAAGGAGCCCAGCCCTGTGCTCAAGCCCCGGGATGTGACCAAATCAATCCCCAAATCCCATCTTTGCAGGTCTGTCTCCCAGGATCACTCTCAGTACCACTCATTATATCAGTCAAGGTCCAATCTGGAGATAGAAGCCACAATGGGAAAGTTTAACATACGAAATGATTAATAGGGGATTGAAATTATAGGGAATTGGCTAATGAGAGCTAAAGACAATTTTAAAGATTATAGAAGTAGCAAATATAAAGATTAGCTACTATCTCTAGAACTAATATTCAGCAGCCAAGGAAGAGTCCTCTCTCCCCCTAGAGCTGAGGTCCAGACTTCATTTGAAAGGCATGGCAGACAAATCAGTGACATGTCTCACTAATGGGACCTCCTAGAAATCTTCCCTCTGAGGTGTCAGGTGAAGCCGCTAATCACAGAACGCTGTTCTACTAAAAACCGTAGAAGCCCACTGCTGGAAAGAATGTTGCCAGTACAGGGATCAGAACTGTAGAAAGTCATGCCATGACAGGGGTTAAGCATCAGAGCATTCATACTCAGCAAGAGCCTAGTGCTGGAAAGAGCTGTACCAACAGAAGAAACAAGCGCTTTCTACATGTTAGAGAAAGTGTACTGGGTGAGAACACAGTGGTGGAGAAAGTCAAACTACTACAAAAGTCAAGCACTGAAGAAAGCTTGCTCTGCTTGAGTTCAGCGCTAGAGAGAGCTGTGTGAGGGTCAAGACTGGTGATGGGTGTGCAAAACAGTCCAAGTGTCAGGAGTCCACTCACTGCAAAAGCAGCATGTGGTCTGGGGTTTTTGGTGTCCACGTTGGAGGAGGCAGAGGATGTGGCAAGGTGGTTGCAACCTGGGGGCTCTGAGCTTCCAAAGGACTCCTCACTCTGCCCATGCATCTAGCCCAGGGAAGCACTGGGATTTCCCAACATACGTGTGCCCCTGCAAAACTGTGCAGCAAGAACAAGAAAAATGAAACCTCAACGGGAACAGAACCGGGAAGGGGATCCCCTTCCTCTCGCAGTGTCCCTCCAGCGCCCTCTACTGACAAAGTATAACATCATGCTTTGTGCAAGGAGAAATGTGTAAATTGTCCAGCCCGCTCTCTCAGAGCAGGTACTGGAGGGTGAATTTGGAGCTTAGTGAATAAATTCCAAAACTGACACAGTGGCAGAATCCCCTCATAGGCTCTCTGACCCATAAGCTGAGGGCTAAAATGGCAGGAAAGGCTAAATGAAAGCCCTTGGAACTTCCCCTCCCTACAAAGACAGTAAGCCAATAGAAATACCACATTCCTTGGGTAAGAACAGAGATTAATGCCACCATCCAAGAATTGAAAAAAGCAGGGATAGTGACACCTATCACGTGCCCATTTAACCCACCAGTTTGACCTATGCAGAAGTCAGATGGCTCTGAGAGAACGACTGTGGATCATCATAAACTTTATCAGGTGGTGACTCCAATTGCAGCTGCTGTTCCAGATATAGCATCTTTCTTGGAGCAAATCAGTATGGCCCCTGGCATTTGGTATGAAGCCATCAACCTGGCTTTTTCTCCATCCCAAATGCAACGTCCACCAGAAGCAGTTTGCTTTTAGGAGGCAAAGCTACCATGGGTCTCCTGGTTACCTCAAGACCATTGCAGTTCTGCTCTGTCATGATACAGTCCACAGGGATCTTGATCATATTTACATTCCATGAAACATGGCACTGGTCCACTGCATTGACATTATTGGATCTAGTGAACAGGCAGTAACAAGTACAGTCATTGCAAGACATATGCAAATGAGAAAGTGGGAGATAAACGCTACAAAAGTTTCCAGGGCTTGCCACCTCAGTGAAGTTTCTGGGGATTCAGTATCTAGATATCTAAAGATACCCCCTCTTTACAAGTGAAAGACAAGTTGAACCTCATACAATCTACTTCCTCCTAAAAGAGGCGCAATGCTTGGTAGGCCTGTTTGGATTTTGGAGGCAACATATCTCATCAATGGAGTCACCTGTAAAGCTGCCAGTTTTGAGTAGGGACCAGAGCAAGAGAAGGCTGTGCAAGTCCACGCTGCATTACACGCTGCTCTGCCAATTGGTACTTAAGATCCAGCAGCCCCAGTGATACTCAAAGTGTCCATGGCAAACAGAGATGCTATATGGAGCCTCTAGCAAGCACCAATAGGAGAATCAAAGCACAGATTCACAGGAGTAAAAAAAATCCTAGGCCCTTTTTTTGCAGACAGCTATTCTACTTTTGAGAAACAGCTCTGGCTTGCTACTGGACCTTGGCAGGGACTGAACACCTAACCAGCGGACATCAGGTAACCATGTGACCTGAGATTCTCCTCATGAATGAATTGTTGTCTGATCAACATAATACATCTGTCAGTCATAATACTGGGTGTGCACAGCAGCAATTTATCACCAAATGGAAGTGGTATATACAAGACCAGGCTTGGAAAGCTCCAGAAGGTATGAGCCATTTACATGAGCAGATGGCTCAGATTCCTTCGACACCTACTCTTGTGGCAGTGTCTTCTCTCCCTCAATTAATGCCTATGGCCTCCTGGGATGCCCCTTACGACCAGTTACCACGGTAGAAAAAGTCAAGCCTGTTTACAGGTGAGTCTGCATGACTTGCTGTTATGACCTGACGGTGGACAGCAGCTGCACCACAAGCCCACTCGGGTGACCCTGAAGCACAGTGGTGACGGGAAATCCTTGTGGTGGACAAAATGTTGGGCAGTACACTTGATGGTTCACTGTACCTGGCATGAGAAATGGCCAGAAGTGCAGACCTACATGAATCATGGGCAGTTGCCCATGGCTGGTTAGCCAGGGATTCGGAAGGAACACGATTGGAAGAGTGGTGACAGGACATTTGTATTCTTGTAAAACTTTTTTTTTATTTTGGTAGTTTTTTGTTTTTTGGGTTTTTTTTTGAGACAGAGTCTCACTCTGTTGCCTGGGCTAGAGTGCCATGGTGTCAGCCTAGCTCACAGCAACCTCAAACTCCTGGGCTCAAGCAATCCTTCTGCTTCAGCCTCCCGAGTAGCTGGGACTACAGGCATGCACCACCATGCCCAGCTAATTTTTTCTATATATTTTTGGTTGTCCAGCTAATTTCTATTTTTTTTAGTAGGGATGGGGATCTCGCTCTTGCTTAGGCTGGTCTCGAACTCCTGAGCTCAAACAATCCTCCTGCCTTGTAACTTTTTTTTTTTTAAACATCCCTCCTTAATCAATTCTACTTCAGTGGGAGCCATTTCATCCAGGGACTGACTTGGTCTTCTCTCCTCTGGTTTCTGAGTCCCTTAGATGGGCTGTTAACTTTTCTTTAACTATTTATTATTTTATTTACTCTTAGCAGTCAGAATGGGGTACTAGGTTCTCTCAAACAGAGGCAAATGGTGTAAGACAATAGTTTCCTCTTGAGTAGGCCAGTATATTAGTTTGCTAGGGATGCCATAACAAAGTACCATAGCTTGAGTGACTTAAACAACAGAAATTTATTTTCTCGCAGTTCGGGAGGCTAAAAGTCCAAGATCAAGGTGTTAGCAGGGTTGGTTTCTTCTGAGGCCTCTCTCCTTGCCTGTTGGATGTCTGTCTTCTCGCTGTGTCTTCACGGGGTCTTTGCTCTGTACGTGTCTGCATCCAAATTTCCTCCTCATAAGGATACCAGTCATATTGGATTAGAGCCCACCCTAATGACCTCATTTAATTATCTCTTTAAAGACCTTCTGTTCTGAAGTACTAGGGGTTAGGACTTCAACAAATGAATTGGGGGTGTGGGGAAGACAGTTCAGTTCCTAACATCCAGTACTGAACAGATCTGAAGACCACTGTCCTACAGCTAAGGCACCAAGAGGAAGCCTCACCTACAGGGTTTTTCAAGTGCGGGCAGCAATCTCTCAAGTCAATCTACCTGTGCAGCTCCCTTCCATGTCCTCAAAGGGGAGCAAATTAGGTCAGCTCTTCAAGGGCTGTGGGTGTATGTGTGGGGTTTTGGGGAGCGAGGCAGATGAGAGAGTCCACTAATTATATTTCTCTTCTTCCCGAGTTCTGGACCATGTTACTGAATCCAGAATTAATGATTTGCCCATCCATGGTCACAGCCGGCACTAGACCATGACAGGCCTCCCTTGTAAAACTTGGAACTTGGAGGAGTAGGGCAGAACCTAGGTTCTCAGCCAACAGGCTCACTCTCTAGGGGAAGAAATCAAGGAAGGAACAGGAGTATAGACACACCATTTCTCCTTCCTAAGTAGCTCTATTTCTTCCTAAGTCAGGGGATGGGGAAAGGTCAGTAGTTTTATGTCAGTAGAACTCCATTTGCACAAAAGAAAACATTAGGAGTGGGGAAAACGTGTTCTCCACACCAACATTATGCAAGAGAGCTGATATAATCTTTTCCTGAAGGGATTCCCAAGTTCTCTCCAGCTGAGCTCTTTCATGAAACAAAGTGTATTCGTTTCCTATTGCTACATAACAAACCACCGCAAATTTAGAAGCCCAAAGGAACACTCATTTACTGTCTCACAGTTCTGCAGGTCAGGTCATGTGGGCTTGCCTGGGTCCTCAGCTCAGAGTCTCACGAGGCCAAAGTCAAGGTATTGGCTGAGCGGGGCTCTCATCCAAGGCTTTGGGGAAGAATCCACTTTTGAGTTCATTTAGGTTATTGGCTTAATTTAGTACCTTGCAGCGTAGGACTGTGTTCACTGCCTCATTCCTCTTGGTGTGGCCCCCTCCATCTTCGTGTCAGCAATGGCTCCAATGCCCCTCATGGTGCAAATCTCTGACTTCCTGTTCTACCAGCTGGAGAAAACTCTGCTTTGAAATGTCTATCTGACTGCGTGACAATCTCCATGTCTTTTTTTTTTTTTTTTGAGACAGAGTCTCACTCTGTTGCCCGGGCTAGAGTGCCGTGGCGTCAGCCTAGCACACAGCAACTTCAAACCCCTGGGCTCAAGTGATCCTCCTGCCTCCGCCTCCCGAGTAGCTGGGACTACAGGCATGTGCCACCATGCCCGGCTAATTTCTTTCCATTTATAGTAGAGATGGGGGTCTCGCTCTTGCTCAGGCTGGTCTCGAACTCCTGAGCTCAAAGGATCCACCTGCCTCGGCCTCCCAGAGTGCTGGGATTACAGGCGTGAGCCACCGCACCCGGCCTCCATGTCTTAATATCAACTGATTTGAGACTTTAATTACATCTGCAAAATCCTTTCAGAGCTTACCTAATGTTTGATTGAATAACCAGGGGGAAGCAATCTTAGGGGACCATCTTTAGAATTCTGCCTACCACACCA
>RJWJ010040210.1:0-14076 GCA_004363605.1 Indri indri | reverse complement strand
CAGGTAAGGTTTGACTGCAAAAGACATTCTGCAAAAACACATGTAACTGGCTGGAGATTTGGAAGGCAAAGGTAAGATGAAAGCCGTGCGCTTGCTGTTTGGCCTGTTTTCTGTTGGAAGCATAGTCACAGAGGCATGAGACTTTTCTGCGTCCACATTCTCATTGTCAGTGTTCAGCTTGGTGGTTGTCAAGAAACAGCTGAGACAGAAGGAGTACCTAGAATCTGTGTCTCACTATCCAGCTACCTTCCTAATCACAGCTTCTGGATCTCTGGTTTACAAGTGCAGTGATGTATTCTTGAACTCAAAAGTCTCATGGCAGTTTCATTATGTTCCTCTTTCCTGACTATAGAAAATGGAGTAGCTTTGTGTGGTTCTGGGATTCATTACTGGAGGCTCAGCCGAGAGCCCGCTCCATATAGTCCTTCCAATAATTTCAAAGCAACTAACGCCCTGGATTAAATCCCTTCCACTTAAAATATCTAGAGTGGTTTGTTTCCCGTAATAAACCCTTACTAAACCCTACTCAAGAATCTTATAACTTAGGTTTCCAAAAGGCAATAATGATATTTTATCAACAGGAGACCAGTTCAAATCACTCACTATGCAAATGCATCCTGAGTGCCCATGGAAAGCACTCTGACCACCATTAGGGAGAAGAGCCAGGCACGGAGCGCACAATGCCAGCCCTCTCAGAGCTCCCCGTCTAGTGGGAAAAGGCAAGCTACAGCTCCAGGACTGAGGGACATGGAGGAAGCCAGCAGAGAGCCTCATCTTATCCAATCTTAACATTCTCCCCTCGGCTCCGTCACTCACTGCCGTGTTTTCTAAACAGGGGGACTAGATGAATGAAAGTCCCTTAATCTCTAACATTCCACACCTCCACAAATGAGTCTTTGTACTCATGAGGGAATTTACTTGGATTTAAGTCCTAACAAAACTTCCTAAATTTTCAGTTCCCTAAATCTGAAGGTCACAACACAAAGGTCACCTAACACACAGGCTTAATACAGTTAAAAAACAAACAAACAAACAAACAAAAAAAACAGGAATCAGTGACCCCCAAATGCTTTGTGGCAACCTACAGCTAGAAAGCCTCGGGGAGAAAAATCCAAAGATGTGGTTGCAGTGATTGTTAAGACTAGCAGAGAACAAGCAACTTCTTCAGAGTCTCTGTCTTCCTTGAAAATTTCTACCTCAATATCTGAAGAGAAGAAAGAATGTTTGTATGTACTGGTTACACTTAAAGTACTCAGACCAACAGATGGAGTAAAAGAATTATTAGGCAAATGTAATAATGCTTAAATCTCTCAAAAAAAGTCACTAATTTCTTTATGTCTCAGACAAGAAAATCCCTGAAACTCATAAAACAGAAGGAGTTTTGTAGACAGGAAGAAAAATGGCAAGAGGGACCCGGTATTACCTCTAATCCCAACTTTGGCACCAACTCCAACAGTGGCTGCGGGCCAAGGCCTTCCAGACCTCACTGGGCCTTAATTTCTGTCTGCAAAATGGAAACAACAATCCCTGCTCTGCTTGCCTCACAGCAGAGCAATACACAAATGAAGGAAGATTATCAATAAAGAAATTTCAAAGGAAAGCTAGAAATGGTACTTCTGAAGCCCAGACAGCAAAAGAAAATGTAAATATAGCAGTGATTTTACAATTTCATAATCTGGGGAAAGAAATGGTGATGAGAATGGTGACAAACAACGATGTCCAAAAGAGAAGAGAAACCAGCTCGGCTGTGTCATAATTGTCTCAGTTCCCACAGCACCCACAGTGATGGGGATGCGGGACGGGAGCGGGCTCGGCTACCGCAGCTCACCAAGGGCATGGAGACGCGACTCCAAGAAAATGACCTTTCTACCTCAGTAATAATAGGAATCTTATATCGTGTGTCCTCTAAGAAATTTTTGTGCAAGTGACTTCACCACTTTCTCAGTTCTGTCTTTTGGAAAACAGAAATAACCATCATAACTCAAGAGTGAATGAAACCTAATACTGATGGTTCTTCAAAAGCAGCACAGTTGGAGAGAGCGAGGCCAAGCTCTAGGTTTGCTCACCTGGATGGACAGAAATGCAACAGCAGATCCCATCCACAGCTGGATTTCAGGATCCAAAGGGCACAGGCAGGTTGAGATAAGATTCAGGCAACAACTAACTCTAAGATTCCCAAGAGAAAGTGGAGGAAGACTAAGCAGTGGGTAAACCACAACCCAGACTACTGAAGACAGGGAGAGGCAAAGTATCGCCTATCCTCAGTCTATTGGCAGGTAGCCAGACAAGCAGACGGGTAAGAACTGGGCTGAAAATCAAGTCCCAGGCCCTATGGCAGGCACAAAGGCACTGAAAGTGTTATAATTCATGAAGCAAAATGGTCACCTATTAGTCTGTATTGGGCTGGAGATACCACAGAGGTCTCAGGGCTTTGGGACATTAGGTGACAGGGAGGTGAAATAAGTGAGATAAATTAACCCTCCCTATGCTCCACAGAAGAGGAGACCTCATAGACAGACAAATATACCAACCACATACACACACACGCATACCTTCAATAATAGGGAAATAAAAATTAAAATAGCCAAAGAGATACTACTTTTTTCTACAATTTGCCAAAAAGTTTAAAGATTTATAAAATTTACTGTGGGCCCAGAAGTGTGGGAAAATTAACACTCACAATATTATGATTCTTCATATAAAGACATATTCTCGATTTATTTATTTATGAGCTGTATGACGTATTGTCTATTGATACTTTTGCACAAAAACAATGAGTGGAGGACCTGTGATGGAGACCATCTGGCCCACATAGTCTAGAATATTTACTACTTGGCCATTTACAGAAAAAGTATGAGCACCTCAGGTCCAAATTTAAAAAGTTACTGTTTCCAGTTTACTATAGATATGATAAATCTCTTCTTTTTTTCCTTAGGCCTTTTGCTAGTTTTTTTTTTTTAACATGACCTTTCATTTATATGAGGGTTTATGATACATATTCATAATATAACTCTTTCATTAACACCTACCAATTATCCCAATGCCATTAGAATACTCCTTCCTTTTCAGAATGTTTCAAGGTGGATCTTTCATTGCATATTAAATTGCACATGCAGTTGGTTTGTTTCTGGGTGGGTTTTACCACTGCAGAGGTCTCCCATCTATTCTAGCACTAACACTTCACCACTGCAATTACGGTCACCTTACAGTTCACTTTAGTATCCAGCTGGGTTGGACCTGTTCCTCATGACTCTTATTTTTCAAGTTTTTCTTAGCTATTTTGGCTGTTTATTATCAGGACAATTTTAGAATTTTTTTCTTAAAATTCAAGAATAATTGACCTAAGAGTTGTGCTGAGATTATATAAAATGTAGGGGAAAATAACTACTTAACAATATCTATATACCCATTTAGGAGTAAGGTATGTCTCTTTATTTAAAGGGTCCTTCATATGACTCAAAAAAGTTCTAGAATCTCTTTTAAAAGGCATGTACAATCCTCTTTAAAATATTTATTCTTTGTTTTGCTGTGAATGGGATCCTGAAGATTGCAAAGCATTCATTTTCAAATGCTATATAAAAAACATAACTGGAAATGAGGCATGTGGAGACAGATTTAACCTTACAATAACCAGATAAATGGTAATACCAAAAAAGAACATATTTAATGCCAACATGATTGGGAAGGATACTGACTCACTCACAGATTCCTGCTAAAGTTACAAAAATATCCCTTTTAGAAAACAAGTCATCAGTAGATGTGAATAACCATAAAAATGTTAACCTCGAACCCTGACATCTCAACCCTAAGATATCATGTATCTAGCAAAAGGCCTAAGGAAAAAAAGAAGAGATTTCTCAGACATGTGGTAAACTGGGAACAGTAACTTTTTTAAGTTTGGACCTGAGGTCCTCATACTTTTTCTGTAAACAACCAAGTAGTAAATATTCTAGACTATGAGGACCAGATGGTCTCTATCACAGGTCCTCAACTCATTGTTTTTGTGCAAAAGTATCAATAGACAATAGACAAGATTCTTGAGGAACTAAGCTATATTTATGCAGATATGTTAATCATAACAAAATTTTTAAATAATGGAATAATTTAGATATGGCATAACCACTCAATGAAATTAAACAGATATTAAAATTATAATCATTTAAGAATATGCAGCAATATGAAAAATGCTTAATGTACGAATTCAAGAGATACAGCACTGCAGGTAATTTATGTTAATGGCTAAAGACTGGAAAGGCATACACAAAAATGATAGATTGTACCTGTATCCAGGTGGTAGATTTATGGGTAACATTTTTTTCCAGCTAAATGTTCTGAACTCAATACCATATTGCAACTTTACTGATACAAAGAGGGGACCAATTCTTAGGTTCCTTCTAGATATGAGGTTTATAATTCCTTTGTTATTAAAAGTGGGAAAATTAGACTGAGCAATGTGAAAGGACTTTTCAAAGTCCCACAGAAAAAGTTAACAGGCAGACCTAGGACTAGACATAGCATATATTATTCTTTCCTATGTAGCATTTTATAGCCTCAGTTTTTGAAAGGTAAACCTACTCTGGGGTCCTTATAATGTTTTCATATATTATAAATAAGTAATTGAAAATAGCAATGTACAATTAGCCTTCTAAGACAGCAACTGCTTTTAAAATCCCATAAAATGCATCGATATGCTGGAATTTGAATTGAACTTCTCTTCTAAACATGACTATTTAACAGAGTAGTGGACATCAACATATGTCTTTTTGAAATAGTTCTTTCCTCATAATTTAATGGCTAAGTTAAACATTAACTTAATATAAAGGTAAACTGGCTTTGGACATTTACTTTAGAACTTAAAAAGTCTCAATACGCATTATTATCGCTCTTGGGGAAAAAATGTGTGCAATGTTTAAAAGCTAATGGGAAATATTTCCTAGACTTTTCTCACTGCAGTCTGACAACAGTCAGTATAGGTCTGTACACCTGTTTACACAATGGATAACTATTAGTTCCTAATATTTTATAATGCCTAAAGATAACATTGGAAGCTCACATCTATTCTCATGAAATATGAATTTGAGGGGTTGTAATTAGGTCCTGGTGGAGGTGATATTTAAAAAGAAACCAACCAATAAAAGACAGTCAAGAATAAATAGTTAATAAGACAGAGAGAGACTGTATGTGCATATGTTTGAGTACGTGCACTGTGATTTAAGTATTACCTACTGAAGGCACACTTTCCGAGAATCTGAGCAACCACTTCCAGCAATCATTGAGAGAGTTTCCTATTTCCTGATATGCTACAGAACTTTCTTCCTATTTCCTAAGGTTTTCTCAATGTTGAACTGCACATCAATCATCTCTCACATCTTTTTTTTTTCTTCACCTTTTGATAAAAAGAATAAATCTTTCACTCCCCTGTGGCATTATACAAATAGTGATAAACTAAAATTGGAGGACTATAAGTTGGGGAGAGGCAGAAGGCAGGTAAATTGTGAAACACAAAAAAAGAATCACCTTAGCAGAGAGAAAGAATTTGGGGGTTAAATACATAATAAGAGATGAGTATACTGGCAACTTTATGAGAGTCCCCATTCAGATTAACCTTTTCTTTTCACATATCCCTAATACGTGTATAAAGGTTGGAAAGGTTCCTGCCTAGCTAGTATTAGAACCTTCCTGTTGAAATGTCTGTCTCCTTCATCAGATGTGCAAACAGCTCCTTGAGGGCAGAAACTACACCTTAATCACCTTTTTTAGTAATGAAGCATCTTACACAGTGCCTGGTAAAGAAAGGGGTCTGAACATTTGCTGAAATAGATTAAACACTTGATTCTTTGTAGAGAGAGACAGAGAAGTCTGTAGGGAATGGCAGCTACTTTTATTTCAGATAGCATTCTATACCACAAGAAAGCAATCCTAAGTCCTCATTCTTTCCATTTAATTGTTAGTGAAATTTAAGTGTCTGTATCTTATGTAAGTTTGGAGAGCACAGCAAACCCTTCCACTGTGGGGCCACACTGAGCCCATCATCCCTGGGGTCCAACCACCACCAGCGCTGCTAACCCTTCTCAACTCTGTCTCAGGGAGGGTGTGACTGAGCCCTGACTTTCTCCCACACTCTAGCTCATGCTTAATCATCCAGCAAGTCCTGTATCAATATAAAAAGAATTAAAGTACATGTCTTAACAGAGATTTTTGAAATTCATAAATAACTCTGGTACAAGGTAAGAAGTGAAAGTTTCAATAAAGAAGCTATACTAATACACTATAGAAAGGTGAGGAGTTCATGGAAAGAAATTAGTTCTCGCTCAGGGTGGACAGATAGGAAGCAGTTACATTTAAGCTAAGCCATAAAGGATGTATTATCTAAAATAAGTAAGCAACTAGATCCTTAAAGAAAATAGGGTTAGGTGTGTGTAGCCATGTCAAGCAGAGGCAAAGTCTCAGCAAGAAAGACTGGGTACTGGTTTGAGGCTGTCCCCCAATTACTCTAAGAACATCTTGACCTTTAGGGTAAACACAGAGGAAGCGGCAGCAAGATGTACTAAGTAGGGCACGCCTCATCTCTCTGGCCCTTCAATTGCATCATGGAAACGACCCTCGGACTTCTGAAATTTCTTCTTAATATCTTAACAACTGAAGATAGTTTGGGTCCCTTAGTAAGCACCTGGATCATCAGGGCAGCCCCATCTTCCAAGTGATACTATCCCCATAATTATATAAACTATGTTGAGTGTGTATGTGTGTATACATATATTAATACACACACACACACACACACATACACACTACCATAACTAAAAAAGCAAACAGACTTGAAAAAAACATTGGCAACACATACATCAGATAGGGCTAATAAATATTTTGGATCCCAAATAAAGAAAAAAGTCATAAACCGAATAGATCAAATGGGCAAGGACATGAATTTATACTTCATAAAATGAAACATAAAGTTAGGAAAAGGCACATGGAAAAAGAATCTTCCTAATGGTCAGAGATGATAAGAATTAACACAATGAAGTACCATTTTAAACATGTTGAACATTATATTAGCAGAAGTAAAACATACAATAATACATAGTTATCTCTTCTGTGGAGAGATATGTACAAATAAACATGTTCTGATAAATGAAAATACTTTGCCGGAGGTGATATAAATGATTAATGCCTCTTTGGAAATGAAATGCTGGTGATTATTTTAAGAGCCAAAATGTAAATGCCATTTGACCCAAACATCTCATTTCTGACACTCTGTCTTAAATATAAATCCAGCGGAAATAAAATAACAAAAACAATAATATATAATGAAATTTTGAACTAAATTAGAATATGTAGCAACACCAAAATTTAGAAATGATATTAAGTGGAAGGAGTAAAGTAAAATATTCTGCACACATTATAATTGAAGCAATGTCAAAATATATCTATATTTGGGCAAGAACTGGCTAAAAGGGAAGAAGAAAAAATGAGAAGAGGTGAGCTGTCCAGAAAGTGAGATTGCAGGCAGTGGTCTTCTTCATTCTTTTTGAAAATTTACATTTTTCTTGTTGTTTTAATATTATTTAATTAAAAGTCTCAAGGAAACTGTAAATACACAAACATTTTATACATTTTATTAAATAAAATGTGTACTCACTTATGACACTATGTTTAAGGAGGTAAGAAAAAAAGCAAAGAAAATTGAGAATGATATTAACAAAATGTCAATTAAAATTAACTGTACATGTCCATAGTGTCTACAGTCAACGTAATAAAATAAACATACTAAATCTTCCACTGATACACCTCAAAATATGTTCTGTGTCTGGTGTCATCCCTAATTATGTCAAGGAACAAATATATCACAACAGGGTAAAAAAGAGAGGGCAAGTTGAGCTAGAAAAGAATTGGATTCAAAAATAGAATCCTTATAAAATTTTAACTTGTGAGAAAATTCAGTAATTTCATCCTGAAAACTAAAAAAAAAAAAAAAAAAAAAAAAAAAAAAAAAAAAAAAACTAAAGGCAAACTGCAGAAGCTAAACAGCAATAAGCCTCAGTGAAAAGCACTGAATGGGCATTGCTCATAAACCAGCACCCATGTTGACTTGAACCAAATACAGAGCGAACCTCTCTGGGCCTTAGTTTCTGTGACACAATTGGACCTCCTATCCCTAACAGGGTTTTACATGTCAGTAGAAACACTAAAGTCATCTTTGCTGGGACAGAGTATTTTATTAGGCGATATCGGCTTTAGATAGTGGGAGGAGGGGGATAAGACGCAAGAGAGTAGACCAGGAAAGTCAAAGAATATGTTCTTTAAAGGAGATGTTAACACCTAACTAACTTCTGCGGGAAACTCTTCAAAAAAAATGTTGTCACTAGAAGAAAGAAAAAGAAGATAAAAGAAAGGAAACTATAATTAGAATTGTGTATATAAATGTCTAATACTCATAGCATTGTTCTAGGCACTGAGGTGGCTAAAAAAAAAAAAAAAAAAAAAAGTGCAAATAAATCCAAAGAAGCTCACAGCTTAGCCAGAGTGGAAACAAACAACATAATAACTACGTGTAAATGTGGAAAGAGGCCGTTTATTTTAAAGACTCCTTTTATTTTTATTCATTTATTATTATTTATTGATACAAAATATTTTACATATTTATGGGGTACATGTGAGTATTTGTCACATGCATAAAATGTGTAATGATCACATCAGGGTATTTGGGTATTCATTACCTTGAGTATTTAACATTTTTATGTGTTGGTAACATTTTAAGTCCTTTTTTCTAGCTACTAGCTACTTTGAAATATACAATACATTGTTGCTAACTACAGTCACCCTACTGTGCTATTGAATATTGGGGCTTTGTTCTGTTTAACTGTATGTTTGTACCCACTAACCAACTTCTTTTTATCCCCAACTCCTACCCACACACGCTTCCCAGCCTCTGGGGTCTATCATTCTATTCTCTACCTCCTTGGGATCAGTTTTTTAGCTCCCACATATAAATGAGAAAATGCGGTATCTATCTTTCTGTGCCTGGCCTATGCTACTTAACATAAGGACCTCCAGTTCCCTCCATGTCTGCAAATGACATGATTTCATTCTTTTTTTTAATAACTGAATAGTATTGCACTGTGTATATATACCACATTTTCTTTGTACGTTCCTCCATAGGTGGGCATTTAAGCTGATTCACTGTATTTGCTATTGTGAATAGTGCTGTGATAAACATGTGAGTGTATGTATCCCTTTGATATATAGATTTCTTTTCCTTTGGATAAATATCCAGGAGTGGGAATACTGGATCATATAGTAGTTCTATTTTCAGTTTTCTGAGGAATCTCCACACTGTTTTCAACAGTGGTGGTATAGATTTACATTCCCACCAACAGTGCCTAAGAGTTCCCTTTTCTCCCCATCCTCACTACCATCTATTATTTTTTGTCTTTTTAATAACAGCCATTCTAACTGGGGTAAGATGATATCTCATTGTGGTTTTGAATTCCATTTCCCTGATGCTTAGTGATGCTGAGCACTTTCTCATATGCCTTTAGGCCATTTGAATGTCTTCTTTTGAGAAATGTATAGTCATGTCCTTAGCGCCCCTTTTAATGCGATTATTTGTTTTCCTAACTGTTGAGTTCCTTGTATTTTCTGGATATTAGCCCCTTGTCAAATAAGTAGTTTCCAAATATATTCTCCCATTCAACAGGCTGCCTCTTCTTTCTGTTGCTTGTTTCCTTTGATGTGTAGAAGCTGTTTAATATAGTTCCATTTATCTATTTTTGTTAAAGCTGTCTGCACCTTTGAGGTCTTAGCCATGAAATCTTTGCCTAGACCAATATCGTGAAGTGTTTTTCCTATTTTTTCTAGTAGTTTTATAATTTGGGGTGTTATGTTTAAGTCTTTAAACCAACTTGAGTTGGTTTTGTATATGGGGAGAGAGAGGGGTCCAGTTTCATTTTTCTGCATATAGATATCAATTTTCCCAGCACCACTTATTGAAAGGGGTATCTTTTCTCCAGTGTATGTTCTTAGTGTATTTATCAATAATCATTTGGCTGTAACACATGGATTTATTTCTGGACTTTCTATTCTGTTCCATATATCTATGTATCTGTTTTTATACCAATATCATACTGTTTTAGTTACTATATCCCTGTAATGTATTTTGAAGTCAGGTAGTATGATACCTCCAGCTTTGTTCTTTTTGCTTAGGATTGCTTTGACTCTTCAGGCTCTTTTGTAATTCCATACAACTCTCAGAATTATGTTTTTCTAATTCTGTGAAAAATGACATCGGTATTTTGATAGAGATTGCATTGAATCCATTGAATCTGCAGATTGTGTTGAGCGGTATGTCATTTAAATGAAATTAACTCTTCCAATCCATGAGCATGAGAAGTCTTTCCATCTGTTTGTGTCCTCTTCAATTTCTTTCATCGGTGTTTTACATAGTTTTCCTTGTAGAGATCTTTCACCTCCTTGGTTAAATTTATTGATAGATATTTTTTGTAACTACTGTAAATGGGATTGCCTTCTTGATTTCTTTCTCAGCTAGCTCATTATTAGTGTACAGAAATGCTGCTGATTCTTGTATATTGATTTTTTTATGCTGCAATTTTACTGAATTTATCAAATCTACGAGTTTTTTTAAGGACACTTAAGGTTTTTCTAGATAAAAGATAATATCATCAGCAAAGAGGGACAATTTGATTTCTTCTTTTCCAATTTGGAAGTGCTTTTTATTTCTTTCTCTTGTCAGAATGCTCTGGCTAGGACTTCCAGTACTATATTGAATAGGAGTGGTGAAAGCAGGCATCCTTGTCTTGTTCCAGATCTTAGAGAAAAAAAATTTCAGCTTTTCCCCATTCAGTATGATGTTAGCTATGAGTTTGTCATATATGGCCTTTAATATTTTAAAGTAAGTTCCTTCTATTCCTCTTTCACTGAGAATTTTTTAACATGAGAGGATATTGAATTTTATCTAACGCTTCTACATCTGTTGAGATGATCATATGGTTTTTGTCCTTCAATCTATTGATATGATGTACCACATTTATTGACTTATGTATGTTGAACCATCCTTGTACCCTGGTATAAATTCCATTTGGCCATGGCATATTATCTTCTCGATATGCTGTTGTACTTCTTTTGCTACTATTTTTTTTTTCCAGGATTTTTGTATCTCTGTTCATCGGGGATATTGTCAGGTAGTTTTCTACTTTTGTTCTGCCCTTGTCTGATTTGGGTATGAAGGTAATACTGGCCTTATTGAATGTGTTGGGGAGAGGTCCTTCAATTTTTTGCAATAGTTTCAGGAGGAAGACTGGTATCAGTTATTTTTATATTTGGTAGAATTCAGCTAAGCATCTTGGGCTTCTCTTTGTTGGAAGACTTTTTGTTACTGTTTCAATCTTACTGTTTGTCATTGGTCACTGCAGGTTTTCTATTTCTTCCTGACTGAATCTTAGCAGGTTGTATGTTTCCAGGAACTTATCCATTTTCTCTAGGTTTTCCAGGTTGTGAGCACATACTTATTCATAATAGTCTCTGCTAATCTTTTGTATTTCTGTGGTATCAATTGTGATATTTCATTTTTTATTTCTGATTTTGTTTATTTGGGTCTTCTCTCTTCTTTTCTTGGTTAGTCTAGGTAGAGGTTTATCAATTTTGTTTACCTTCTCAAAGAACCAACTTTTTGTTTCATTGATCCTTGGTACTATTTTTTATTCTCCATTTTGTTAAGTTCTGCTCTTATATTTATTACTTACTTCCTTCTGCTAGTTTTGAGTTTGATTTGAACTAGCTTTTCTAGTTCCTTGAGGTGTATCATTATGTTGTTTATTTGAAATCTTTCTACTTTTTGATGTAGGCATTGATTACTATACGCTTCCCTCTTAGCACTGCTTTTATTGTATCGTATCCCACAGGTTTTGGTATGTTGCCTTTCATTTTCATTTGTTTCAAAAAATATTTTTACCTCCATCTTAATTTCTTCATTGACCCATTGGTCATTCAGGACCATGTTGTTTAATTTCCATGTATGCATATATTTTCCAAAGTTCCTCTTAGTGATTTCTAGTTTTATTCCATTGTGGTCTGAGAACATTTGTGATGTAATTATGATTTTTTACAATTTATTGAGGCTTGTTTTGTGGCATAACATGTGGTATATCCTGAAGAATATTCCATGTGCTGATGAGAAGAATACATGCTCTGCAGTTATCAGATAAAATGTTCTACAAATGTCTGTTAGGTCCATTTGGTCTAAAGTCTAGTTTAAATGCAATGTTCCTTTGTGGATTTTCTGTCTAGATGATCTGTCTATGTTGAATTTCCCCCACTGTTATTGTACTGGAGTCCATCTCTCTCTTTAAAGATAGTAATATTTGCTTAATAAATCTGGATGCTCCAATGTTGGGTGCATATATATTTAGAATTGTTATATCCTATTGTTGGATTGATCCCTTTACCACTATATAGTGACCTTCTTTGTCTTTTTTTACTATTTTTACTTAAAGTTTGTTTTATCTGATGTAAATATAGCTACTCCTGCTTGCTTCTGGTTTCCATTTGCATGAAACATCTTTTTCCAGCCCTTTAGTTTGAGTCTATATGTGAAATGTCTTTTAAAGAGCTTTTGCATCCATTATTCATAGTTAAAAAGTGAATGCCAATTCTGTGAGATAGGGCAGACATTATTATTAATTCCATTTTATAAACTTAGCATTTGATGCTGAGAGAAAATCAATCAATCAACCACACAAATAGCAAATAACAAAGCCTAGACTCAGGACTACTGAGCACAGGTCTACTGCTTTCTAGACAAATATGATTTCCACTGTATTATTACCCCTCCCTTCTTCTTTTAGTAAATGCAGCTGACCTAAGCAAGCACATGAATAAGTGACAAAAGTAGACTTACAGAACTTCGGAGACCAGTGGACATTGCCTAGGTTAGGAACAATTAAAAAGGGCTATCTGGGCAAATGGAACTTGAGATAGGTGCCAAACCCTAGAAGGAATGGAAGGAATGGAGAAAGAAGGGTGCTTGTGCACTCGCTCGCTCCCTCTCTCTCCCTCTCTCTTCAAAAGTTCCCTGAGGCACCTCATCTATTGCTCCCAACTCTAGTCTGGACTTTTCTTCTAAACTTCAGCCTTAAACACACAGTAATTCATTTGCAAAACTCTCAAAACTGAAAAGCTCAAAGAACTCTCCTCCTACTCCCTACCCACATAAAAGTGAAGCTTCCTTTGTTACTGCCTATTTCAATGAATGATACCAACCATGCCCCAAAACCAGAAATGAGGGTCCCTATTCCTGTGTACCAAGATAAAGCATGGGCATCAGGCACTTTGCTTTCCCTCAGTGTTGATTCGAGTGTGACATCTTCATTTAAAACCTTGCAGGGCACAGAGATGTTGGCCACAGAGGAGCAGGATAGTCCTCAGGTCCCCTCATCATAAAACGATTTTAGTAACATTAAAACACTCGATTGCCAATAACACCATCTTCACTCTGGAAGAGGTGAAGGCTCAATAACTCTTGTTGGGAAAAGAAAGGAGGGGGAAAAGAAGAGCAGAAGAGAGAAAAGGAGAAGGAGTTAAGAAGAAGAAAAGCAAGAAGACAAGGATCAGTGGCACAAGCAAAGGTCAAAAAGGAGTTTTAAACTTTAATTTAGAAATTATATGTTAAAGCCTCATATCTGACTTTCAGTGTGTTTGCATTATTGTCACATGTTGACGGCAATGTGGTTTTTCGTGTTTGTTTTTTTTTGAGACAGAGTCTCACTCTTTTGCCCTGGCTAGAGTGCCGTGGCATCAGCCTAGCTCACAGCAACCTCAAACTCCTGGGCTCAAGCGATCCTTCTGCCTCAGCCTCCCGAGTAGCTGGGACTACAGGCATGCGCCACCACGCCTGGCTAATTTTTTCTATATATTTTTTAGTTGCTCGATTAATTTCTTTCTATTTTTAGTAGAGACAGGGTCTCGCTCTTGCTCAGACTGGTTTTGAACTCCTGAGCTCAAACAATCTGCTCTCCTCGGCCTCCCAGAGTGCTAGGATTACAGGCGTGAGCCACCGCGCCC
>RJWJ010040209.1:0-14069 GCA_004363605.1 Indri indri | reverse complement strand
CCCCCCGCCACAGCATATGACTTTAATACGATACACATGTGAACCTTTGCTCTCTCACATTTACTGCAAGTATTTTTTAATCTACTGTTTTTCTTCTCGTTTTGATATATCTTATAATACATATGGAAATGTTATGTATTTATATAAACATTTATCAACCTTTTTCTTTGTAATTTATTCAGTGATATTTAATATTAAAAGTCCTTCTCCAACCCAGCAAAAAAAAATGACAGAGACTCACTATAAAAAAAAAGATATTTCTTTGGGTTGGGAATTGCAGTGGGAATAAACATGTGCCACAGTAAAGTGTGCGTGTATTCTCGGAGGTAAAGGAAAACAAAAGTTTTTAAAGGAAAAATGAAGAGTTATAATTGCTGAGATAATTATCCTTGTTTACAGGGATCGATAACAAAGGTAACACTAGTCCAAGGCTGGACAGAGAGTTGCTGGGCAAATGTCCTTGCAGAGATATTTTATTTGCAGGGTTGCTATAGACTTTGTGCATGGCTGTGGATTTTACAGAGTCTTCTGTGATAGCTCTTATCATCAGGGATTTGTACGTGAGAACCCTCCACTCCCCACCCCCTTAATAGCCTTCCCTGGCTCTGTTTGTCAGGGTCTTCAACACAAGAGACTCTGTTTTGATTCCAGATACCTCCGCAGTTAAAATAAGATGCTCATGTTTGATATTATTGCTTACACGTATGCCAAAATTTTAAAATGACACTGATGATATCTCTAAGGATGAGGGATTAGTAAATTTATTTCTTCAGCTTAAGAGTCAAGCATTTTATCCAGAAGTAACATTCTTCTCTTTCACATTTTTCAGGTCAAACTAGATATTTTCGTTTTCAAAGATGAAGCTCCCTCATTAATATTCTAAGTCATTCTTTACCCATAAACAGCAATTTAGGCGAGAAGCATTAAGTGGAACCAAGTCCAAAAAGCAATGATATAAATGTTAAACAAACAGACCCAAAAGCTCTATCTGACCAGAATATTATCTCTGCATTGGGTTTTCTAGAGAAAGAGACAGATAAAAAGAACAATGTTAAAAATTCTTCCATCTACCACAATCCACATACATAAAATACGTATGTGTATACATAATGTATACATGTATAATATATATGTATGTAAAATAACTTAAGGTAAATGCCTATTCAGTGCATTTACCCACACCAGTTTCTTCCCTTTTATTTTTAGTTCACAGGTATTAATTGTACGTATTTATTAGATACACATTGATATTTTGATACGTGCATATAATGTGCAATGATGAAATCAGGGTAATTAGCTAATTTATCACCTCAATCATTTATAATTTCTTTGTGCTGAGAACACTCAAAATCCTCTCTTCTAGCTGTTCGAAAATATACAATAACTGAGTGTGCATTGCAGTCACCCTACGATGCTATAGAGCACTGGGAATAATTTCTGCCATACAGCTGTGTGTTATCTAGCCCCTTCCTGTCCTCCCGGCCTCTGATATCCACAATTCTACTCTCTGCTTCTATCAACTCCACTTTTCTTAGCTCCCACACATGAGTGCGAACACACAGTATTTACTTTTTGTGCCTGACTTACTTCATTTAACATCATGTTTTCCAGCTCATTTATGTTGCCACAAATGACAGGATTTTATTCTTTTTAATGGCTGAATAATATTTCCTTACATATATATACCATATTTACTTTATGGGGGTTTAGGCTGATTCCATATCTTGATAGTTGTGCACAGCGCTGCAGTAAACATAAAGTGAGCTTATCTCTGCCACATACTTATATCCTTTCCTTTGGGCACTCAGCAGTAGGGATGCTGAAGTTTACAGTAGTTCTATTTTTAGGTTTTTAATGATCCTGAATACTCGTCCTCACAGTGGCCATGCTAATTTATATTTCACCAACAGTGGTATCATAGATAGTATAAAAAGATTTAGAAAATAATGTACATTCACACTGAAATATAAGTTTCATAATTCTCATATTTTTGTGTCATATATATATAATATATATATATATAAAATATATATAGCCATGATAAAACTAACACCTTAGGTTTATCTTGGTCTTTTACTTAGTTGCTTTTGGAAAAAAGTGTGGAAATGTTTCCTTCCAAGTCTAAGATAGCCCGTGCCTTGAATGCAGCTATGAAAGAAAGAAAGAAAAGAAAGAAAAAAAGAAAGAAAGGCAGGAAAGAAGGAAGGAAGAAAGGAAGGAAGGAAGGGTATTTCCATCACGACTTCATTTTGCCTTTTAATAGCAATACCTACCTTTCGTACCTTCCCAAACCCTCCTTAACCCCCAGCAACAACTAATCTGCACTGTATCGATAAAGGCTTGTTTTCAAGAATGTAATGTAACTGACATCAAGCAATATGTAACCTTTTGGTATTGGCTTTATTCACTCACTGTAATTCCCTTGACGTTCATCCAAGCTGACATATATATCGATAGTTTGTTTCTTTTTATTGCCAAGTGATATCTCATGATATGGATGTACCACACTTTGTTTAACCATTAGTTTTCCAAAGGAAATATTGGCCGTTTCCAGTTTTGGTGCTGTATGACTGAAGATGCTAGGAATATTTATGTGCAGGATTTTATTAAGGTCATAAATTTCCATTTCTCTAGAATTAACGCCCCAAAGTACTGGATTGTTTTTGTTACATGGATGGCTTTTATAATGCTTACATCAGGGCTGTAAGTGTGCCCATCACCCGAATAGTGTTCGTCGTACCTGTTAGGTAGGTTTTTCCCTCTCCTTTTTCCCCCCTCCCCTTGTTGATATCCACTGACTTCTACTTCTCTCTGTGCCCTTTGATTAGTCCCAAATTATTGGACAGTACATGTGGTGTTTGCTTTTCCATTCTTGAGATACTTCACTTAGGACAATGGTCTCCAGTTCCATCCAAATTGCTGCAAAAGACATTAATTCATTTCTTTTTATGGCTGAGTAGTACTCCACGGTATACACAAACCACATTTTATTAATGCACTTATGACTCGATGGGGACTTAGGCTGATTCCACATCTTTGCAATTGTGAATTGTGCTGATATAAATATTCAAGCGCAGGTGTCTTTTTGATAAAATGACTTCTTTCCCTTTGGGTGGATACCCAGTAGTGGGACTGCTGGATCCAATGGTAGGTCTACTTTCAGTTCTTTGAGGAATCTCCATACTGTTTTCCATAGACATTGTATTAGTTTGCAATTTCACCAGCAGTGTATAAGCATTCCTTTTTCTCTACATCCACCCCAGCACCTATTGTTTTTTGAATTTTTAATAAAAGCCATTCTAACAGGGTTAAGGTAATATCTTATTATGATTTTAATTTGCATTTCCCTGATGATTAGTGATGTAGAGCATTCCTTATATGTTTATTGGCCATTTGTCTATCTTCTTTTGAGAAGTTTCTTTTCATATCCTTTGCCCACTTTTTAATGAGGTTGTTTGATTTTTTTCTTGCTGATTTGTTTGAGTTCTTAGTAGATTCTGGGTATTAGCCATTTATCAGATGTATGGTTTGCCAATATTTTCTGCCATTCTGCAGGTTGTTATCCATTTTTTAACTGGACCATAGGGTTTCTTTTACTGCTGAGATTTAAATAATTTTTTTACATATTCTAGGTATTAGTCCTTTGTCCAATATATGGCTTGCAAATATTTTCTCAGCCAGGGTGTTTTAAAAATGTCATTTTGTTATTTCCTTAATGTTTTATTTGATTTCGAAAATGGAATATTTTGAGACTTGGCTTCCCTAAAATTTTATCTTGCAAGACTCAATATTTTATAAGGAGAAATACATTAAGTTCTTATTCTTTACACATTTCTATTATAAAAAGAAGTATATTTGATTGCTATCCAATTTAATAATGCAACTTTATTCAAAGTCTGAAATGAATTGCTATATATTTTACATTATGTTCCTGGCTGCGGATGTTCATAAACTCTTGAGAATTTTTCTGTGATTCAAATTGCTATAATTATATTTGTCTTTCAGAATTCAATGTTGATTTAACTTGAATTTGAAGAGAAAAATCCTAAAATGTACAATGCTTTATCCAATATATTAGTAATGAGAAAATGTATTATGAAAATATATGTATTCACTAGAATATTTATTTATTATTATTTTTTTAATTTCGGAATATTACAGGGGCAAAATGTTTAGGTTACATATATTGCCTTTGCCCCACCCGAGTAAGAGCTTCAAGCTTGTCCATCCCCCAGATGGTGTTATTTATTTTTAATGAGAATTCTAGCATCAAATATATTTGTACGTGTGTGTGAAGGGGTAAAAAATGTCTATTCACTTTGATTGTCCATGTCCCTCAAATAAAAAATATTTAACTCTTATTAATAAACTGGTATATATGTATAATTATAAAATAGTCATATATTTGATAATGAATGACATCTGTATGTGTGTCATATATGCATTCTAACCATTAAAATAGATTTACCCAAATAATGAATGAATGTTTCCTAATACTACCACAGTGAACAAAATCAAAATGCTCATCTCAGTAAATGAATACTCGATAACTAAAATTTTATATTATCCCTAAATTTTAAAAATAAGAAAATTAATTAGAATGTTAGGAATAGAAGGAAAATAATCCCACTTTAAGGTCATACTTGATACTGAAACACTAGTACCTCAACCTTCAAACCCAGGAACATAGCCAGCATATGTATCATCTTGCTACATGTTCAATATTACATGCAAGGTGTTAGTCAGCACAGGTAAAAACATACATAAATTGTAAATAAGGAAATGTGACTGTCATTTTCACAGATAAACTGATGCAAAAATCATAAAAAGGAACAAACATGTTTTTAAATTTATAGCTCAGCAATACTTGACCTAAGAGGAATACCATCACACACCATAACAAATACTTTTCTACTTGACAGCAGAAACACATACAATGTTTTCTTTTAATAAGAAACGTTCTCGATAACAACCATGTACACTGTCTACAGGGAGTAACCTAGTAAAATATTTGCATGACTCTTTGCACTGTTTAATTACAAATTTGCATTAAAACATAGAAGAAACAAGTGTATTATTCCTTATAGTTTTTGAAATTCCTGATTGCTGTGTACTCCTTTTTTTTCATGCAGTGGCTGAATCAAGAATGCCCATAAAATGATTAATGCATGTTGCTAGGGCAGTAGACAAGTCTATGGGGATGGCAGCTTTACAATGCAAAGAGAGAAAATTCGGCCATAGAGGAAAGGACTTTTGAATAATGTACAAAACTCCTCCAGGAAAATGTCTAACAGTTTTACATATTTGACCCTGTGTAAAATCAAAAAGCCGTAATAGCTTTCTTCCCTATAGACAGAAGATGTTTATAGAATTACTATTTGGCAACAAAAAAAATGATACATATTTCATATTTCTTAAAGGTTGCCCATTAAGTAGACTTCTTTGGTACCTGACAAAACCAAGGAAAGAAATAGAAATATAGGCACTGACCTTGGAATGGCTGACATAACAAATTGATGCTTAAAGGATTGACTGTAAAATCATTTCAGATATCCACACTGATAACCCTCAACACAGACACAGGTGTTTAACCACCCGTCAGAATTAGCATACTGAATGAAAGCAAGAAATAATGAAGTAAAACAATGTGAATTCTGATGAAAACAAATACACCGTCCTATTTATATCATACGTCTATTAGCAAAAGTGAAATATTAATACCAAAGGCAGGTATTCAATGTGTCCAATGCATTATCTCAATCTAAATATTTTTTGATGAAGCCAGCTATTCTTAGTTTGATCTCATGTATCTTTCATCGTCAATATCAAGACTATATCCATGATTTATTAAAACGTTCGAGCAATTTTTCAATATGTAATCTGTGAGAGGAACGTTTTATCACCTTTCATAAGACAGCATGATTTACGGGAACATAAGACAACCACTTCTATCAAAGATGGACGACTAGTATGTGTTGATCACTGTGTCCCGGGTTAAGAGCAAGAACAGAAAAGAAAAGGATGTTTCTTTTAAATCAGCCCTAATCAAATGTTAATGTTCAAATAAGTTCCTTGAACAACGAGTTAAAACGCAGATTCTAATTCTATAAGTGTAGGGTGTGCTCTGAGGTTTCACATCTCTTTCAGTTTCACTGAGATATAATTGACAAACAAGAATTGCGCACATGTAAAGTGGTCTACTTGATGTTTCGATATACGTCAATCCCCACGTTCAAGCTAAGTAACAGATCCATCGCCTTGCATAGTTACCATTTCCTCCTCCCACTGTTCCTCCAGTGGTGAGACCACTTAAGATGTACTCTCTTAGCAAACTTCAACTCTACAATAAGGTACTGTTACCTGCAGTCACCACGCTGTGCACTACGTCTCCAGGACTTATTCATCCCGTGTAACTGAAAATGTGTTCCCTGTTGACCAACACCTCCCCATTGCCCTCAGCCCCCCACCCCGAACTTCAGAGCTGGCCCTTGTCCTCCCCTGCAAGGCTTCCGCAGCCTCACCCCCAAAACCTCAGAGCCACCTGCCAGCCTCAGCTTTTCCAGGTCTTTCCAGCACCCAGATACCCACAGCAATTCACATGGGGTTAGGGAGAATCCAGGGCATGGTCCCACTAGAGCCTCCCCATCATGAGAGGAGACAGGCAGGACAGGTGTCACTGTATCTCAAGTGACAGAGAAGGAAACTGCCCAGAGAGGACAAGGGGCCTGTCTGAATCACATAGCGGCAACCCAGGTGACCTGACTCACCTTCTGACACTCCTTCAGCTACACCCCACGTGGGCCCCTCCTCGTCCTCATCCAAGCTCTGGGGTTGCAAGGAGGAAGAACCACCTGCAGGCTCCCCAAGTCCAGCTCTGCATCCACTCTTCAGTGGAAATGGCGGTGAATGGAGGCAAAACAGATGCTGTAACAACGGTATGTTGTCAAGGGCAGGGGTCACAGTGCAGCAGAACTTCTCTGCACGGTGCGGGGCTGAGGTCCAGGCGCCAAGACACTCAGGCTAGGGAGTCTGCTGGGATTCACACTCTTTAAGGGAAACATCTGGCCGCTACCATTCTAACCTCTGCTTCTATCAGTCTGATTAATTTAAATTTGGCATATACTTGGGATCATGCAGTATTGCTCCTTCCATTCCTGGACTGTTTCACTTAACATAATGTCCTCCGAATCCATTCATGCTGTTGCAAATGCTAGGATGTCATTCTTTTTCATGGCTGCATAATATTCCCTTACATATCAACATTCTCTACCTATTTATCCATCAGTGGACACTTAGGTTGATTCCATAACTTGGTTATTGTTAATAAAACTGCAATGAACATAGCAGTGCAGATATCTCTTTTTTTCCTTCTTTCAGATTATTACAGGGCTACAAATGTCTAGGTTGCATATATTGCCTTTGCCCCACTGAGTCAGAGCTTCAAGCATGTCCATCCCCCAGACGGTGCACACTGCACCCATTAGGTGTGAATATACCCATTCCCTCTCCCCTCCTACCTGCCCGACACCCTATGAATGTTACTTCCATATGTGCATTTAAGTGTTGATCAGTCAGTACCAATTTAATGGTGAGTATATGTGGTGCTTGTTTTTCCATTCTTGTCATACTTCATTGATCATCTTTTAGAATCCCTTCATAGGGTAATTTTTTTCTTTTTATTTCCTTTACACTTCTATAGTGTTCCATTGTTTAGACTGATCATCATAGGTTATTTCCAATCTCTTGAAATAACAACAACAAAAAAAGCTTGCATGACTAATGTGCACTATGTCACTTCATGGGCACAGATTTATCTGAAGAATAAAGTCCCCAAAGGGAAATCACTGGTTCAATTAACAAGCACACTTGCCTTGTTGACACATATTCCAAATTGTGTCCCAGACAGGTGGTACCTCGCCAAAGCCCTGTAAGCTGACCGCATGTGTTGCTTAACTTTGGATTCTGCCAATCTGATACAAAATCTCCCCACCGTTGACACTGGGACTTGTCTGGCTTTTTTTTTCTTCCTTGACACAAATAACGACACTACTTAAGCTTGAAATTTAAAAATTATCTCAACCACCTGAAAATCAAGCCATAAGTGGATGTGTTCATTCGCTCATGTGTTGAATGAACACATGTTGATGGGTAGGTTTCTACACACAGGGCGTATAAAAGTCAACCAGATTCCCTCAATCCTATTCCACACAGAACAGAACAACAAGAGTGGATCATTAAATGTTTTACATGATCCAGACAACCTCTGTGAGACGCATAGCTTAAACGATATGTTCTCTACACAGCAGGTGCTATTATTAATCCACGTTTCAGATTAACGTGCATACGTGTGCACACGCCCATACATAACACATTGCTTTTGCCCTTGCATTAAACTCTCATCACTGAACTCTTTGGGCTGGCTTAGAAAACCACCCCTGAGCAGACTTCACACTTGTACCCAAACTTATCTAGCCCCTACAGAACTTCTACATCAGTGTCCTATTCAATCAAAAAGGCTTTTACTTATTCGTATAACCCATTCTTTCCTTCAATACACCTGTTTTGAGGGGTCCCTGCATCCCAGGTACTGCTGTAGATAACTTGTGTGATGATCTACTCATGCTTGGGGAACCAATAACCTTGATACCTAAGACAGAGTGTCTGCCGTGGCTGCGTGAGTGGGCTATCTTGGAATCAAGTTGTTCACAGTTGGAAATTTTATTTTATTGCTAACGGCTAATGCCCATTGCTAATGGAAATCATTTTATTGCTAACGGCTTCAGTTCCAATGGGCAAAGGCACTTCAATGTACAATTGAGAAAAACCTTGAAAACCAAACATTCATGCATCTATGAAAAAGACAAATTCCTCCGTCCCTTACGTTAAACTTGATAAAAACTGTGATACCATGATCCCCCCAAAATAAACTCTTCTAAACATTAAATAAATAAAAACATGGGTATATAATTAATACGTTTCCACTATCTGTGTTCTATCAATATATGTGTTTACATATAAGCATCATATATGAAGTACATAATAGCATACTATTTATATTACAACACTGTATATGTTGCTGTATATTATATGTAATATACATGGATATAGGTAGTACTATGTATATTAGACAAAATATACAGATGTATCATAGGTATATGGATAATGCAATGTATGTAAAAATATATAGATAAGATACTATATATTAAAATGATAATACACTGAATATTATCATACTACAAATACACACATAGATGTACATACATAAAATTACACATATAATTTTATTTCTATTTTATACACCCACATACCACTACTATGTTCTCTTAATTATGTTTTGGACCAAAAATAAAACATATTTTTTATATTTTTATGCAGCAACCTTTCTTAATAAGTTAATTTTTCCCCAAAAAATTCCTGCTTAAGCCCAGCAAACACAAATGCAGAGGAAGGTAATTTTACTATCAACATTTTTAAAGCTCTGCAAATATGCTTTAAGATTACGAAAGGTGTGTCTGCCTGAGTCAAGCTCTGCCTCATCTTTCGCTTTTATCAGGCAGGCTGGATTCACAGCAGCTCACGCGCTTCTCCAATTCCCCAGCGGCTCCCGGGATGCCGCAAGGTTTCAAATCAAGGCAGGTCGACTCCTCCAGAGTAAGAATGAGATTTATTTCCTGCCAAGAACTCAGGAGTGCTTGAGAGAACAGAGCGTGCTTTCTCGAGACTCTTCAGCAGAATATCTCCTACAAACACGTGGAGAGGTTAGGAGAGAATTCTGTATCCCTCGGTGTTTTAGGAAATGTTGAAAGATTTCCCCTGCGTTGGGTTGGTCTATAATCGCTGCAATACTGAATTGGTGGTTACAGCAATGCAAATGATTTTGTTTTCATCGTGGAAACAAAGACTGTCAGTATTCTGATCTATCATCTGGAGACAAAGGAAAATACTCCGCTACTCTTCCTGCAGCACCAAGAACTTCAACAATGTATGGAGGTTAGGCGACAGGTCTAAAATTCATTCCCCAAATCCCTGGACCTACTGCTTATTGCAGGAGCGTGTATCCCAACCCAAATACCCAACTCCCTGTGATTGCCACCATCAGGGCTCAGTTTCTGAGTCCCTCGACTCTTTCATTTTGTGTGATCTGGAAGCTTAGGTCTTTTTATTATTATTATTATTATTTCAGAATATTACAGGAGTACGAACATTTCTGTTACATAAATTGCCTTTGCTCCACCCAAGTCAGAGCTGTATGTGTGCCCATCCGCCAGAAAGTGTGCACTGCATCCATTAGGTGTGAATTTACCCATCCCCTCCTCCCCCTCCCATCTGCCCAACACCCAATGAATGTTATTTCCATATGTGCACATAAGTGTTGATCGATTATACCAGTTTGATGGTGAGTACATTCTGTGCTTGTTTTTCCATTCTTGTGATACTTCACTTAGAAGAATGGGTTCCAGCTCTATCCAGGAAAATACAAGAGGTGCTTTATCGTCATTGTTTCTTATAACTGAATAGCACTCCATGGTGTACACATACCACATTTTATTAATCCACTCATGGATTGATGGGCACTTGGGTTGTTTCCACATCTTTGCAATTGTGAATTGCGCTGCTATAAACATTTGATAATATAATAAAGACATCACACTTGAAGGTTTATAGCAGCGCAATTCATAATTACAAAGATGTGGAGCTTTGGTCTTGGACTTGGTTTGGGTAGGTGATTGGTCAGGGTCCTCCACGGTGGTCTCTGAAGTTGTCAATGTTTGACTTTCTCTGTGCAGAATTTCTGAAAGCTGAGAAAATGGCAACACAATTCTCATCAGTAGAGAGTCTTTGTAGGGTCCAAGTTTTCTGAGGGTCTGTATGGTAGGCAGTGCTTTAGGGACCCCACGTTTCTAGACTTTGCTTCTCCAAGGGGCTTGATTTGCTGAGCATGAGATCAGAGCCAGGACCCAGGGGCTCCAAGAGGCAGACCATCTTGAAGGTCTGGTGACCACAGTCTGTCAAATCAGGAACAGTGTGAAAACCATGAGTGGCAATTTTGCACCCCACCCTAGAAGGACATGTTTGGCAACATCAGGAGTCATTTTTGCTTGTCACAATGGGGAGGAAATGCTACTGGAATCTAATGGAAATAAAAATCAATGCAATAGATGGAGTTATTATTGCCTAGCCCAGAATGTCAACAGTGCTGGGGTTGAAAGACCCTGGATCAACACTTATGTGCACATATAGTAATAACATTCATTGAGTATCAGGCAGGTGGAAGAGGGGAGGAGGAGATGGGTAAATTCACACCTAATGGGTGTGGTGTGCACCCTTTGGGGGCTGGGCACGCTTGTAGCTCTGACTCACGCAGGGCAAAGGCAATTTATGTAACCAAAGTGTTTGTACCCCCATAATATTTTGAAATTTAAAAAAAATAAAAATAAAAATGTTGGTGGCATTTGTGGGCATTGTTTGTTAGGTATAAAATAGAGACATGTGACATTACAAAACTGTTTCTAAAACAGAACTTTATTAAATTCCTTAAAGGATGTAGTTGTTTTTAAACTATTAACAAGAAATATATGGTTTTAGAAATTTACAGATTTAGACATAATTCAAGGACACTGTTTCCTTGAAATCTGGCTTGTGAAATGGCTTGGGAAATGTGATTTTGCTAAAATACTTTTATTTGGCCATTCAGCCAACATCTCAACTGAAATAAAACAGGGTTGTATTGAAATAGAACAGCGTTAGTCTTGGCCAAATCAAACATCTTGTTTATGTTATAAATGTTTTGTCATTTTCTTTATCGTTTTGCCAATTATTTTTCATTTGTTTTGTTCAGTTATTCTTCAGATAAGTAATCAAAATTATTAATATCAGAGGCTAAGCATTCTCATTATTAAAAAGGGAATATAACTTCAGCATTCCATCAGCCTAATTAGGCTTAAAGGAACAAATTCATACCATGTAACAACCTAGCTTCTCTCTGTGTCTGAGATGATACAAAATTTTAAATTATGATTAGCAACAAGGCAAGGTACTGTGTGTGCCGACTTGGAAAAATCATCACTAGCATCCCGGTGAAACTGCAAATATCACACATTCAATATAAAGAACATCAATAATTCATAGTTATTTAGAAAAAAGGGATGATTTCGGTTTCCCTTTGGTTGTTAGATAGGTATGTCAGATATGGAAGCATTTGTTTGCCTATAATGTTTAATTTTCTCAACTTTCGATATTTTGGGGCCATTGGAAAAAATATGTCTACGGAAGCATGCAGGTAAGGTGTCATGCATCTATGAATCTTTGCACACCAATCCCTGCCTCCTCCATGCGCCGTGATGCAGCAGGATTTATTTATGTGCCGCCACACTGGTTGTGCTCTCGAGAGTGAATGGTTGGTTATTCCTTTATGCCACAGATTGATAAATATGACTCACGTGTTTTGCTCTGGAACTTCTTCAAGAAGATGGGTGTGAAGTCTGCAACAGCTGAGGAAGAGGAGACACGTCCATTTCCCCACAGAACTCGAGTCCGGTTGTAGTTCAGTCACATCTGGATGCAGGAGTGATGTCCACCCAGTGGAATGGATGCATCGTGACCTAAAATCAGCTGCCCTCACCTCACCATGGATGGGGCATGTGATTGTGGACATACCCTTGAAGTCTGCCTTTTTCTTCTGCAAACTGTGGGTAAGGGAGTCGATGTTCTCTCAGTTTCCCACACTCACTAGCATTTGTGTCAAATTGGGGAGAATCTGTTCATTTTATTAAAGTGACCGTTGACAGATGATGTCATTTCATTTCACCCACATGTGCATATCGCCTTCTGGAAGAAATGGAAGGTAGCATTCATTGCATCTAATGCTCCAAATTAGAGTCACAAGTCACTAGTAGGGTCCAGTGGAGCTGTGGGGTGCTGTGGATATTCGGTAATTATCCTTGTACTTTCTAGGAAGCATGCCCGCAATGTGGTCTGATTTCAATCCACCTGTTGGAATATGGGATTGGTTTTCTTCCTGTGTGATGGAAATGGAGATACAACAACTTTACTGAGAAGTGATGGGTACCCCAAAATTCTTTGATGTAAGCAACAAACAAAAACTTGGAAACAGTTCATAACTTGGAGATACCTTAACTATTAATATTAAAAAATGGATTGCAACTTCCCAAAAAGTGAGGCAGTCATCAGGTGATGGCATATGGTGATTTTTTGTGTATATGTTGGTCAGTGTTCATTTTCAAGGTTATGGTGTGGGAGGAGATTGGTGAAATTATCTACCAGCTATTCTTAAAATGTGGCTTATAGATTACTTTCATGCCTTGGAGGCTCTAGAATATACAGTTCCTTGGCTTCACCGCAGACTTGGTGGATGAGAATTATTCGAGAATGATTCACATGGACTGCGTGGTTGACAAGCTCCCCAGGTGGGCTGGATTCATGCCAAGTTCAGAGAGACATAAATCTTCAGGGGTCGTGTAGAATTGGAAGTGGGTATCCAGAGATTTTGGTGGCCTCTCTGTGTCTAGAATCAGTCCACAAATGGGCCAGTTGGTAAAAAGACAAGGTGCTAATTCTTGGAAGGCGGACCCTCCCTGTAGGATTGAGACTTTGGGATTCAGCCAGGTAGGCTCAGGATAAAGGCCATTCCTGTAAACTAAGGAAGGAAAATGGAGTGCTGAGTAGATGCGCAGGCTAAGAAAATACAGATGAAAGGTCAATGCCGTTATGGAAGTGTCTTTCTTACAGAGGTGGGATATGCTCCTGCCTGGCACCCAAAGTTGGAAACATCTCTTGATGTTTTCAAACATCGCTTGATGTTCATATTGTCTTGTTCACGTTAAGTTCAGATCAACATATTAAGAACTTAATATGTTCATATGTTCATATTAAGTTCATATGAACTTAAACTAGATGATAAGGCGAGTTACCTGGAGCTTTGCGGAATTTAGATTAAGGAGGGATGGGTCAGAAAACCAACAATCAGAGGTTAAACTCCCTAAAGAACCCAGTTACTACTATTCCAGGCTGGATGTGTTAAGTCCATGAGGAGATCGCAATGAAAATAC
>RJWJ010040208.1:0-14100 GCA_004363605.1 Indri indri | reverse complement strand
TGGCAGCTTTGGGCCTGTGGAGTGGGGTGTGCCATGTGCCCCCACCCTTATAGTGTATATTTAACAACCAGGAGCTTCTCTGAATATCCTTAGAGTTTTTTGTTTTTTGAGACAGAGTCTCACTCTGTTGTCCGGGCTAGAGTGCCGTGGCATCAGCCTAGCTCACAGCAACCTCAAACTCCTGGGCTCAAGCAATCCTACTGTCTCAGCCTCCCGAGTAGCTGGGACTACAGGCATGTGCCACCATGCCCGGCCAATTTTTTCTATATATTTTAAGTTGTCCAGCTAATTTCTTTCTACTTTTTTTTAGTAGAGACGGGGTCTCGCTCTTGCTCAGGCTGGTCTTGAACTCTTGAGCTCAAACAATCAGCCCGCCTCGGCCTCCCAGAGTGCTAGGATTACAGGCGTGAGCCGCCGCGCCCAGCCTATCCTTAGAGTTTTTATCAAGGTTTCATTACACAGGCATGATTGATTAAACTAATAATCATTGATTAAACCCTTGCGATTGAACTCAATCTGCAGCCCCTGTCCCCTCCCCAGAGGCGGAGGGATGGGTCCGAAAGCTCCAACCCTCTCATCATGTGCTTGGCCTTTCCGGCATGGCCAGCCCCTTCCTTGAAACTACCTAAAGGTTTAACCCGAGTCACCTCATTCGCATAAATTCAGCTATTGTTGAAAGGGGCTCATTGTGAGTACAAAAGACACTCCTATCGCCCAGACAATTCCAAGGGTTTTAGGAGGAACCAAGGACAAAGACCAATACACAGTCACATATCACTTGTTTTCAGGGCTGAATCCTTGCAGTATAGTAGCAGAACAGTCATGTGTCATCCAACAGCAGGGACACATCCTGGAAAACCCTTCGTTAGAATGCGCTTACGCAAATCTAGATGGCGCGGCCCACTACATGCCAAGGCAGCCTGTTCCCGTACTGACCTGCAGGCGACTGCGACACGGTGGTGTCTGCATGTCCAGACACAGCCAAGCACGGCAAAGACATAGCACAGAGGATGACAGACGGCGCGCCTGTGCAGGGCGCTCATGGATTGCGCTTGCAGGACGCAGCGGCTCTGGGCAGGCCAGTGAGTGTCGCTGTGTGTGCTTCCGGACTCCATGAGCACTGCGGGCTCCGGCCGCACTCACCGTATAAAACGCATTTTCTCTTCCATAATACATTAGCTTCAGCTCACTATAACTTTTTCACTTTATAAACTTTTTAATTTTTTTAACTTTTTGACTCTTGCAATAACACTTAGATTAAAACACAAATACATTAGACAGCTACACAAACATACTTTCTTTATATACTTATTCTATAAGCTTTTTTCAATTAAAAAAAGGTTTTTTTTTTTTATTTCTTAAGCTAGTTTGTTAAAAACTAAGAAAAAACACACACATTAGCCTAGACTTACGCAGGGTCGGGATCGATATCACTGTCTTCCGTCTCCACCTCTTGTCCCACTGGAAGGTCTTTGGGGGCAATAGCGCATGGAGTTGCCATCTCCTGTGATAACAATGCCTTCCTCTGGATACCTCCGGAAGGACCTGCCCGAGGCTATTTCACAATTAACTTTTATTTATTTATTTATTTATTTTCTAATAAGTAGAAGGAGCACACTCTAAATTAATGATAAAAAGTATAGTACAGTCACTACATAAACCACTAAATCGTCATTTATTAATATCACTGATATCAAGTATTTTGCACCATACGTAATTGTACGTGCTATACTCTCACACGACTGGCAGTGCACCGGCGTCGCCATCGACGTGTGAGGAACGTGCTGCACTGAGACCTGTGACAGCCACGATATCACTAGACAATTGCAAACATACTAAAATGTCATCGTGTAGTACATGACGGTACCGGGGCTTGGTATATTAGCTGAAGATCGTGGAAGAAGCCATCACGATTAGCAATGTCTTTACAATTGTGTTTTTTATTTCCTTCCATAAATTCTATTTCTGTTTGCTTTTACAATGTACCTAACATCAGTATAGAGGTATGTGCGTATAGTTCAAAGTTCAGGCACACCTGGTTTTACTGCGCTTCAGTTTATTATACTTCCCAGATCCTGTGTTTTCCAGATTGAAGGTTTGTGGAAACCATGCCTTAAGCAAGTCTATTGGCACCATTTTTCCAACAGCATGTACTCGCTTCGTGTCTCTGGGTCACATTTTGTTTTATTTTTATTTATTTATATATATTTTAGAGACAGGGTCTCACTGCTGCCCAGGCTAGAGCACAGTGGTGCGATTGTAGCTCACTGCAGCCTTGAACTCCTGGGCTCAAATGGCCCTGCTGCCTGGGTCTCCAGAGTAGCCGAGACCGCAGGTGCACACCACCATGCCCGGCTTCTGTGTCACATTTTGGTAATTCCTGTAATATTTCAAACCTTTTCATTATTATCATTAGATCTGTTATGATGATCCGTGATCAGTGATCTTTGATGTTACTATCGTCATTGTTTTGGGACACCACAAAGCACACCCATGCATGACAGTGAACTCAATCAATCGGTGCTGTGTTCTGACTGCTCCACCGACCCATGGCTCCCCCCGTCGGTCTCCCTCCCCTTGAGCCTCCCTATTCCCCCCTACTCCCTGAGACACAATATCGAAATCAGGCCAATTAATAACTCTACGATGGCCTGTAAGTGTTCACGTGAAAGACAGAGCTGTGTATCTCTCACTTTAATAAAAAGCTAGACATGATTAAGCTTGGCGGGGAAGGTCGAAAGCTAGGCGTCCAGTGCCAGATAGTCAAGTTTTATTGTGCTTTATTTGTGAATGAAAACAAAAAGTTTTTTAAGGAAATTAAAAGTGCTACTCCAGTGAACATATGAATGATAAGAGAGCAAAACAAGCCGGACTTGGTGTCACACACCTGTAGACCCAGCTACTTGGGAGGCTGGGGAAGGAAGGTCGGTTGAGACCGGGAGTTTGAGAACAGTCTGGGCAACACAGGGAGAGCCCTGGCTCTAAAAGGAGAGGAAGAGACAGAGAGACAGAGAGAGACAGAGAGCAAAACAGCCTTATTGCCGATATGAAGAAGGTATTAGTGGTCTTGACAGAAGCCTAATCCAGAGCAAGGCCCTAACTCTCTTCAATTCCATGAAGGCTGAGAGAGGCGAGAAAGCTGAAGAAGTTGGAAGCTAGCAGAGGTTAATTAATGAGGTTTAAGGAAAGAAGCCATCTCCATAACATAAAAGTTCAAGGTGAAGCAGCAGTTGCTGATGTAGAAGCTGCATGAATTATCCAGAAGATCCAGCTAAGATGACTGATGAAGGTGGCTACGCTAAACATCAGATTTTCAAGGCAGACGAGTGAGCCTTCTATTGGAAGAAGATGCCAGCTAGGTCTTTCACAGCTAGAGGGGAGAAGTCAATGCCTGGCTTCAAAGCTCCAAAGGACAGGCTGGCTCTCTTCTCTCGTTAGGGGCTAATGCAGCTGGTGACTTTAAGTTGAAGCCAATGCTCATTTACCATCTGAAAATCCTAGGGCCTTGAAGAATTATGCTAAATCTACTCTGTCTGTGCTCTATAAATGGAACAACGGAGCCTGTATGACAGCCCATCTGTTTACAGCATGGTTTACTGAGTATTTTAAGCTCACTGTTGAGACCTACTGCTCAGAAAAAAAAAAAAAAGATTCCTTTTAACATATTACTGCTCGTTGGCAATGCAACCGGTCACCCAAGAGCTCTGATGGAGATGTACAAGATGAATGTTGTTTTTGTGCCTGCCAACACATCATCCCTTCTGCAGCCCATGGATCAAAAAGTAATTTTGACTTTCAAGTCTTACTATTTAAGATACATTTTGTAAAGCTATAGCTGCCATGGATAGCGATTCCTCTGATGGATCTGGGCAAAGTAAACTGAAAACCTTCCGGGAAGGATTCACCATTCTAGATGCCATTTAAGAACATTTTTGATTCATGGGAGGAGGTCAGAATATCAACAGTAATAGGAGTTTGTAAGAAGTTGATTCCAACCCTCATGGATGACTTTGAGGGGTTCAAGACTTCACGGGGGTAACTGCGGATGTGGTGGAAATAGCGAGAGAAGTGGGATTACAAGTGCGGCCTAAGATGTGGCTGAACTGCTATAAAGTCACGAACAAATCTGAATGGATGAGGTGTTTCTTATGAATGAGCACAGAAAGTGGTATCTTGCAATAGAATCTACTCCTGGTGAAGAAGCTGTGAACATTGTTGAAATGACAATAAAGGATTTAGAACGTCACATAAACTTAGTTGATGAAGCATCGGCAGAGTTTGAGGGGATGAACTCCAGTGTTGGAGGGAGTTCTATTGTGGGTAAAATGCTATCGAACAGCATCGCATGCCACAGAGAAATCTTTCATGAAAGGAAGAGTCCCTTGATGCAGCAAATTTCATCGTTGTCTTATTTTAAGAAATTGCCACAGCCACCCCAGCCTTCAGCAACCACCACCCGGGTCAGTCGGCAGCCATCAACACTGAGGCAGAACCTCCACCAGCAAAAAGAGTATGACTCACTTAAGTCTCAGATGATTGTTAGCATTTTTTAGCAAGTACATTTTAGTTAAAGTATGTAATTTTTTTAGACATAATGCTATTGTGCACTTAATAGACTATAGTGTAAACACATCCTTTATATGCACTGGGACAGAGGTCCCCAACCTTTTTGGCACCAGGGACTGGTTTCATGGAAGACAATTTTTCCACGGACCGGAGTGGGGGAATGGTTTTGGGATGATTCAAGTACATTACATTTATTGTGCACTTTATTTCTATTATTATTACATTGTAATATGTAATGAAATAATTATACAGCTCACCATAATGCAGATTCTAAGGCTGCCACTGATCTGACAGGAGGCGGAGCTCAGGCAGCGATGCGCGCACTGGGGAGCGGCTGTAAATACCGATGAAGCTTTGCTCGCTCACCTGCCGCTCACCTCCTGCTGTGCAGCCCGGTTCCTAACAGGTACTGACCCACAGCCGGGGAGCTGGGGACTGCAGTACTTTATTGCAATATTTGCTTTATTGCAGTGGTCCTGCAACCCAACCTACAACATCTGTGAGGTGAGCCTGTAAATAAATTGCCCTGGGCTACTTGGCCCTCCTTAAGCCTGTTACACTTTTTCTACAGCTTTCTACTTTCATTATTCTCTCTCTGTCTGGTTTCTCTCTGCTCCATTTGGCAGAGTCTCAGTGATGGCTCAAGCCTTCCCCACCAACCACAGGCACCAGTTGTCACTCCCTCCTCCCTCTTCCTCTGGAACTTACCTCTATTACGGCACCTCTCCCCTTGAGTTATACTCGTCTCGTTGGTGTCTCCCCTAGAAGATTGTGAGTTTTGTTTTGTCATCATTTCGTCCCGAATGCCATGCAGTCACAAATAGTAAGCATGTAATCGTGTTCATTTAGGTTAATCATCTTGGAACGCTCGGTGTTCTAAACCTCAGACCAGTATCACACATATCATCCGTATCACATACAAATAGAAAGAAACAGGGGGCCGTGGCGTCAATGCGAGAGCCTTCGCTGCCAGACAGCATCTTCTGAGAGCGATTCTCAAGGTATGGTCTTACAGGCCCTGCTGAAAGGATGTCAATTAATTTCAACAAATGTATTAATGCATCTTTATTCCTTACATGTGAAGGGTGTAGAATTCCGCAGACTTTCCTTTCTACATGTAGCTAAGGGCTACTTGTGCACTTTATTTCTCGCCAAATGAGTTATTAGATTTGATATTTATATACTGCAATCGGCACATAGCTAAGGAGTGCTGAGGATGCTAATGCTACTGAAAAGTCTGGTCGCCACAAAAATGCTCAGCACATGCACATACGCAGATAGGCGTATTTTCCCCACATTTCAAAAGCCAGTTTCGTATCACGCATTGTCACTATCACATTGAGGTAATTGAGGATCTGATTCCAATTCTTCTTGCTTATTAATCATAAATTCCTGTTTAGCTTTATCATTGTCAGTTTGTCTGGGTTGCGTTAATTTTCTCATATCTCTGCAGGGAAGCGACAGGCTGGTGCTCTGGAGGCAGGGCGTCTGTGGTGCACAGTCTGCGTGGACTGGGGAAGTTCTCGAATTTTTCCAAGCCTCACTTTTCCACCTCAAAATGAAGATGGAAGGGTGGGGTTAGGGGTCCTTATCTCATTGGTTCGATGTGGGAAATCGCCGAGTTAATGCATGTAAAGTGCTCTCAGAGGCTAGTCCTTGGCACATAGTAAGGGCTCAGTAAATGGTATTTGTTGTGACACATACTTGCATCACAGGTGTGTGGCTTGTAGACAGGCAGACCTGTGTGCATTGTGGTTTACAGAGGCGTAGCAGGGAAAGTATGAGCAGTTAATGAGAGTACAAGTAAGACAGTTGAGAAGGTGCCTGGCACGTAGCATATAGTTATATTCGTTAGGATTCGGTCCAACTAAGAGTAACAGAAACCAAAATAACAGGGACTCATTCAAATAGAAGTTTGTTTCTATCACACATAACCATGGGCTGTCCAGAGTTGGTATAACAGTAATCGTCGCATACCCAGATTCCTCCCGGCTTGTTGTTCCACTGTTTCTCGAAGTAGGATTTCCATTCGCAATTGAGATGATGTGCTACTGATGAATCCCATTTCAGTGCTTCTCGCAGTGGAGTTTATACCACAAAAAAATGCATGTAGGACATTTATTTTTGGCAAGTCTTCTAAAAATCGAAAATTTCCTTATCCATCAATAGAGAATAGACCCCAGAAACTTTTAAATCTATCCCAGGTTTAACGTTGCTTTGATTTCAGATGCAGTTTTGTATAGTTTTAAAATGCAAATACCAGCGCCCGCCACCATATCTGCATTCCAACGAGCAGGGGAGAAGAAAAGCGACCGGAACAGCATAACTCTTCTCTCCAGGGACACTTGTCAAGAGCTGCACGTAACACTTCGGCTCGCATTCCATTGGCCAGAACTTAATCACACGGACACATCTAGCTGCAAAGGGAGGCTAGGAAATAAAATCCTTATTTTGGATAGGCGTGTTCCCAACTAAAAACTAACGAGTTTATTGTTCTAGAACTGGGTTTATCAACTGGAGCGCTATTGGCCTTTTCGGCAGGACAAATCCTTATGGAAGGGACCGTCTGATATATTTCAGGACATTCGCACTTCCAGGCCCCAGATACTACCTACATGCCAAGTAGCACCCCCATTCATCGTACCAACCCAAATGCGCCTACACGTTTACAATGGCCCATGAGGGGTAGTGGTATCCTCAAATTTTAGGTTTCTGTGCGGATATCTACTATTATCTGCCAGTATTTCACTTTATTGCTATTTGTATGCATGTTGAGTGGATTATATCATTTAGTTTTAATTAAGTTAATCTTCACCAAGAAAGTGAAGGTGAAAATACTTCTTACCAAGAAATCACGCGTTAAAGATAATAAAGTCACAGTATATACTGAAAGCAAACAGGCGAGGATGCCACCATCAGCCCCTTCCTGAGATAGGTCTTCCCTTGGGATACTTCCCTTACCGCCTGTGACATGAGGCAGCCCAGCTGAGAACACCACGTCACCCTGTGTAAGCGTGCGGCGTCTCCTCCCCAGGGTGCAGATGCAACGAGCGCCGTGCCCTGTAGATGGTAGGCACTCGATACACACGCGCGAACAAGGAGGAAAGGCAGGTTGAAGCTTGCTGTGGTCTGAACGCTTGTGTCCCCCCAAAATTCGCATGCTGAAACCTGATTGCCAATGTGACAGAAGTAGGAAGTGATTAGGTCATGGAGGCAGAGCCCTCATGAATGGGATCAGTGCCCTTTTAAAAGAGAACCCAGAGATCTGCCTTGTGCCTCCCACCACCTGAGGATACAGCTAGAAGGCGCCATCTATGAACCAGAAAGTGGCCCTCACCAGACACTGAATCTGCTGGCTCTTTGATCTTGGTCTTCTCAGCCTCCAGAATGGAGAGAAATAAACTTCTGTTGTTTATAAGCCACCCAGCTTGTTTTATTATAGCAGCCTGAATGAATCAGGACATAGCTACGCCTTAAAGATCTTGAGCCTGTAAGAAAACGAAGAACCATTGCAAAGTTGTTTTGCAAAAGTTTGCAAAGTTTGGAGCAGCAGGGCAGTGCAGAGGGAAGACTGAGGCAGGAAGACTGATAAGGAGGCTAGTGCCATAGTCCACGTGGAAGACGCAAGCGCCTGAAATAGGGCAGCGGCCAAGCGAATAGATTTGAGGTCAAGTTCAGCAGATGGAGTTGGCGGGGTGGGGTGAGTAAAGTGTTTGGGATAAATTCACGTGGTCTAATTAACTGCCTGTGAGCTCTCTAATATAGGAAGAGCGACTTTGGGGGAATGGAAAGATAACAAGGGCTATTCTGGACATGTTGAATTTGGGCCAGAGAGGCCCAGCAAGAAGCTGGAAGTGTGAGACCAGAGCTCAGGAAATGCCCGGGTGGGACTATATATTTGGAGGTGATAATTAAAACAACATTTGATGTGATTTCTCCCAAAGAGAGGATATATCTGAAAGAAGGGCCCATCCTATCACTTCTCAGCTTTAAAACTCTGTTGGCCACCTGTGATCTAAAAGCTAAAATGCAAATGTCCTCATTTGATACTTAAAACCCTCCTCGGTCCATCACCAGCCCAGCCCACCTCTTATTCCGCCATTTCCTCAACCCACCAGCCCTTCCGCAGAGCCGGGCTGTGCCACGGTGCGTGTTAGGGCAGAAGATGAGTCAGTGCTTGTTGCTGCGCTGGGGGAGGTCTAGTGGGGAAAAGAGACCAGAACGGACTATTCAGATTCAGTAAAATAAGGATAGGAACAGAGACTACCCCGTAGGGTTGTAACAAGAATGAAACGGGTTTGGGCACATAAAGTGCTCGAAAGAGTATTGGCTACGCAATAGCTATTATTATTGTAGAGGGGCGGGGGCCTGGGTCAAGGATGGCACCCTCGATTCCATGACAGCTGAGCCAGACCTGGAAGGAAACTTACATTCACTAGAGTAAAGCGCAAGGGGGAGGGGTGGGAGAAGGGCGTCCTGACCTTCTTCCCGTCACCTGTGTACTGGGTCGAACGATGACCCACAAAAGATACGTCCGTGTCCAAATGCCTGGAACCTGGGAACATTACCTCGTTTGTGAAAAGAGAAAGGTTTGCCGATGTAATTAGATTAGGAATTTTATCTTTAATCTAGGAGCTCATCTTGGATGCTGTCCCAGAGTCTCCAGGGAGAGCGGCCCTGCTGCGCGTCCACTCCCAACATCTCGCCTCCAGGACGGTGAGAGAATCAATTCCTGCTATTTTAAGGCACGCAATTTGTGTGATGCCTCACAGCAGCCCAGGAAACAAACACACCGTGTCACTCCGAGTCCTCTCCACAACGAAGGCTTTGCTGGTGGTGAGGGGACACGTCCCGGGCTCAGGGAGCCCCGCGCTGGCCGAGGGCCACGCAGTTCGCCCACTTGCCATCTCGACTTCAGTGTCTGACGAGCGTCTCAGACTTACCGTCCCCCAAATGCAAGTGCCCGGAGGGACCTGGAAATGGGAGCTGACTCATCCAAGGTGTCCGGAGAGGCCTCGAGGACGAGGTGACAGATGGTCCCGTGCCCAGAATAATGAGGCAGGCTGAGGCGGTGACTGAAAGAGGGCAGGTCAAAGCAAGGTGCTCTTGGTTTTTGGTTTTGCTTTCGTTTGTGTTTGGAAGGAAACGAGAGGAAGAGGATGAAGATACAAGGGAAAAGCACAAGAGAAGGAGTCAGAACGCAGAGCAGGAAGGAGAGAAACGAGGCGAGAAGGCAGAACGGCGCCAGGGTCTTCGCAGGGAGGCGGTCGGTGCAGAGTAGGCTGATGACGCCGACGCCGGGCCACACCTGTCCGGGTCCGATTCCTGGCGACGCCACTTACTGGTCATAAAATAGTAGGAAATGACATTCTCTGGATCTTGGTTTCCTCAACTATAAAATATAAACAATAATAGCTCCCACATCATAGGATGTTGTCAGGAAGATGAAATATTGTAATATGTAAAGCACTTGGCTGGAGGCCTGGCCCAGACTACACAATAAATGTCTTTATTAATATTACTAGTATTAGAACAGCAGCAATGTGAGCACGGGAAAGGACTTCAGAATCATCTAGTCTAATTCCCCTATTGTACGAATGGAGAAACTGAGGCCCAGAGAGGGTTTGAATTGGCCACATTTAAAGAGAGAGTTAGATGAGACAAATTGCTTGAAAGTCTGTGCTTTTCTAGGTGGGCTACGCGTACAGGGCTAGGAATCATGAGAACACAGGTGGCAGTTGGCTCTGGGGAGACGGACAAAGTCACTCAGGCAGAACCCAGCAGATGAGCAGAGAATGTGGGAAGAAGGAACGTAAAGAAGGGCTGGTGAAGGAGACACAGAGCTGGATCGTAGGAGCCAAGACGGGGATTTTGAAGGGTGAGAGTGGTCAGCTGGGTCAAACACCCCCGAGAGGCGAGGAAAGATGACCCCAGTGCAAAACGCTAGACTCGAAGTCAACTCGATTCAAGCGTCAGTTCTACAAGACACTTGCTATGGTCTGACTGTGTCCTCTCAAAATTCGTGTTACAACCTAATGCCCAAGGGGATGGTATTAGGAGGTGATTAGGTCATGAGGGTGGAGCCCTCCTGAGTGGGATTAGTGCTCTTTTAAGCGGCCGAAGAGACCGGAGTTTCCCCTTCCAGTAGGTGAGGACGCAGCCAGAAGGTGCCATCTGTGAGCCAGAGAGCGGGTCCTCACCAGACTCTGCATCTGCCTGCTCCTTGACCTTGGATGTCCTGGTCTCCAGAAACGAGAGGAATAAATTCCTATTGCTTAAAACTACCCAGTTTATGATATTTTCTTCTAGCAGCCTGAATGGACTGAGACAACACTAAATTCTGAGACTTGGTTTTCCCACATGTAAAATGAGGCTATAGATAGAAAACCCTCTAATGCCTTAAAAAAAAAACCTTTAAATCCATACCTTCTAAAGTGGGCAATGGAGGGAGGCTTTCCACAAAGGGTGGGGCAGCAGGACCCTACTCCAGACCCCGAAATTAACCTGACTTTTGGGGCGTCTGCCACTCTAACGTCCACTGCAGCCACAGCCAGCGGCCTGGCCTTAGGGCGACAGAACATGGATTTCACAGTTTCTCTCTTTGCCGCAGTATGGTTGAGACAAGTTCTAATATTTAAGCAAGCTACTACTAAAGGACGGACATCCAACGTTGGGGCTGGCCATGGGATTTCTTCTTCTGTTTCTAGATTGCCCCCATAGATAAACTCATCTAATTCCACAGCTGTAAAATACCTTCTCGATCAGTACCCAAGACTCTGAGATTCATGCCTCTAGCTCTGCTCCCACCCCTGAGCTCGAGACCTACGTGTGCACGTGTCTGCCCCGCATCATCGCTTATGTGTCTAACAGTCAACACGAACATAACGCTTCCAAAATGGGACGCTGGGCCTTTTGCACCCAGACCTGTTCTTACCTCAGTACTCTCAATTTTGGTTAATCTAGATTAACCAGTTCATCCACGAATGCTCTCAGTTTGACCTCCAGAACATTTTCCAAATCTTAATCCTTCTCTACACCTGAGACCTTGATATTCCAAGCCTCTGTCATCTCTTACCTCACCGTCTACAGTGGTCTCCCAGTTGGGTTTTCTGTGTCTGCTTCAGCATCCCCTACAATCTACTCTCCACGCAGCAGCCAGACGCTCTATTTAACACGTACATTTTATGTTGTTCTCTTGTTTATAAATTTCCAATGGCTTCCCATCACACTCAGAATAAAACCCAAACCCCGCAAGACCCACACTCTGCCCATGGCCTGACCTCCGCCCTGACTTCCCCTGTTCCGTGGGCTCAGCTCCTGGCTGGCTTTCTGACACTCCAAGCTCATTTCCGGCATCACATTAGCTGTTCCCACTGTCTGGAACGCTCTTCCTGTCCTGCTCCCTGCCCCCCCGCCCCCCACTGGGCTGCCTTCTTCTCACCATTGTGGTCTCTGCTGATTGCCACGTTCTGAGCGAGGCCTTCCCTGCCCATTCCCGCTGGGCTGGCTCTCCAGTCAGGCTCAATCATATCCACTGGCTTTTGTACCTGAGCACTTATCACTAGTGATACATTCTTGTTTATTTTTATGTTTATTGTCTGTTTCTTTCCCACTGGAACGTAAGCGTCCCGAGAGCAGAGATTTTGTCTGTTTGGTTTACCACCAGGTTCCCAGCCCTGGAAAAGTGGATACACCTGGTAGGCCCTCGATACACATTTGACGAATAAATACGTAAAGGGTCAGGACAAAAGAAGGGAAGTAAATGCAGGGAGCCCTGTATCTTCAGATTATCTGCTTATAAATTCGAACCCTCAACTCCAGCCCGTAGTCCAGCATGAAAACGCCTCCCCTTTGCTGCATCACGGTGCCCTACGGAGCACCCAGGTTACGAAAATCCAAACCTGAGCAATGAAGGATAAGAAGGGAGGGTGTGCAAGGCCCCTGGTTTTCTTTCCTGTATCTTTATGTTCTGCCTTAGCTATAATGTCACCTGGAAATCTATCCACCTACCTGGATGATTGACATTGGACAGTTCTACCCTCTTGGGCAGGGATACCCCTCTATATCCATAGTAGAGGTTTGGTTGGAAGGCAAAGAATAAGCACATCAGAATACATCCTACAAGAAATACATACATATTAACAGCAAGGAGAGTTACTTTCTGCAAGGTAATTGGCTTTAGCATAATACCATAGACTGGGTGGCTGGAACAGCAAACACTTACTCCTCCTAATTCTGGAGGCTGTGAAGTCCAAGATCAAGGGGTTGGCAGCCTTGGTGTCTGGTGAGGGCCTGCTTCTTGGTTCACAGACGGCTGTCTTCTCACTGTGCCCTTACATGGCAGAAAGTGGCGAGGGAGCTAGCTCTCTGGGGTCTCTTATATGGGCACAAATCCCATCCACGAGGGCTCCACCCTCGTGGCCTAATCACCTCCCTAAGGTCCCACCTCCTAACACCATCACACTGGGGGTTCAGATTTCAACCTATGAGTTTGGGAGGACACAAACATTTCATCGCCAACAGTAATGATCTCTGTCTACATACTTCCCATACTTGCTCTGAAGATCTGATAAGGAAATGTGGTCTGGAATGCGACATGCATGTGCCAATCACTGCGCTATTATACTATGCCTCATTCATGCGGTCGTACTCTGGACCCTGTCTGCATTCCCAGACCATTGCACTTGGGAAACCTCAAGCCCCAAGACTTCAGCATATTTGATATTCTGCTCACAGTGTCCTAACCTAGCTCTTATATTGGCTTACTCTCATTATGCCTACTTTTCAACCCACCAAGACTTTCTGAAAACTTGTCTCCCTATCTCTCAGCCCTCTTCCGAGCCGGCTTCCTTCACTACCCATCCACGCCACTACCTTCTTCCACACACCTTAATTTTGGTGCCCCACCTGCCAACCTTCAACTTTGGAACATTCCAGCACCTGCTTCCCCTATGTTTAACCCCCCCGCCCCCCAGTATATACCCTATTGGAGAATATCCCGTAATGATTTGGTCTGATGGCACTGTAAACTTTCAGTAGGTTGGGAGGTTGGGTCCTTTGACCAAATGGCAATCCTACACGCCTTTCCCAATACTCGTAAATGCTACGTACACCTTATCCGTCTTTCTTCCTTACCTCTCCTAAGTACTCACGCTCAGTGAATGACGTCCTTTTCCATGTCACAAGGAAAATGGAGGTCTTTGTGCATAAAATCTCTCAGCTTTCTGCTCCCCAAGTGCAAATGAAATGGGTGTGCATCCACGGCAGTGGCAGAGACGAACTGCTGTCACCCAGAAGCCATTCCCTCCTTCCTCCTGGACACACAGCTCCGCCACATTGCTCACCCTCCCTTGCAGTGAAATGTCATCGTGCGAGTAAATTTTTTGGAATGGAATTCGAGCATCGGTCTGCCACTGCCGTTTGAGCATCAGTGTTGTCTGGCACTTCCATGCCTGGTCTATAAACATGTCCCACATGCCCATCACCAAGACCTGTCCCCTTCTGGCAAGCTGTTTGGTGACATGGAAGCCACGC
>RJWJ010040207.1:0-14068 GCA_004363605.1 Indri indri | reverse complement strand
CTAGCTCACAGCCACCTCAAACTCCTGGGCTCAAGAGATCCTTCTGCCTCAGCCTCCCAAGTAGCTGGGACTACAGGCATGTGCCACCATGCCTGGCTAATTTATATATATATATATATATATTTAGATGTCCAGATCATTTCTATTTTTTTAGTAGAGATGGGGGTCTCGCTCTTGCTCAGGCTGGTCTCGAACTCCTGACCTTGAGGGATCCACCCGCCTCAGCCTCCTAGAGTGCTAGGATTACAGGTGTGAGCCACTGTGCCTGGCCTAGTTAATAGTTTTAAAAGGGCAGTAAAAACTCTCTTAACGTGTTGCTTTGGTTCATTCTAAAGATAAAAGAACTACAGTTGACAATGATCAAAAATAAAAATAAGGACATGAGCAATTGTAAATATTAATTGTTTTAAGTATCAGACTTTGACAAAGACAAGACCTAGACTGGAAGAACATCAGAGACCAGAAGGAAGAATACTCAGTATTGTTGCCTATTGCTAGAGAAGAAATATATATTACTTGATTGATTTAAGTCTGAAGGGGAATGTGGAAAACCAAGACTGAGGAAAACCCCCCAGTTCATGGGTAGCCAGGAGAGTTTTTCAACATTCTGACAGCAATGCAGAGAACCCAGGGTGAACTGCCATGTTTTCCTGGGTCTCATGAGCAAATCCAGAATTATCCACTTTCCTTGGAAGGATTTTGAAATTAAGCCCCTAAGAATCATCCTAAGATGGTATTTTAATGTTATATTCTAAGCTTTAAAATTGTTGAAAACTTAAATAAATGAAAATCATACCATCTTCCAATGATTGCATTATACTGGTTCAATAATACCAGATGCACTATAAACTTGAGACAGGGAAACAAAACTGACCAAAGTGTTAGTGAAATCCTTGAGGGAACCTCAAATTAAATTCGTAATTTACTGCTGGAATTCTCTGAGGTAAATCAGAGTCATTTGATATGTAAAAAAATTCATCCTAGAATTTGAAAATTAGTCTTACTAATGCTAAATAATAAAATTACATGGGCTAGATAACTGGTGGGAAAATCTGCTGCATTTAAAAAGTTAGGAAGATATGGTTTTCTTATTTAACCACAATTTGGAGATATCACATATAGAGCATTTTAGAAACTGGAGGTGGGGTGCTGCTGGCCACTGGTTTTCAAAGCAACACTCACTCCTTGACTAAGGAGTACCGTTTCGATGCAGTTCCAGAGAACAGAGCTATGTAGTCAGTGTCTTTGGTTATGGTGTTTATAATGCATCTGGTCAATTACGGCCATGGCAATGGGCCCTGTAGCCTGTAAGGGGCCATTGAAGGGATCTACTGTTTTTCAGTATTTTATTTTGGAAAGATTCTCCCAAGAGTTTCTTGTCTCCAGAATAATTGCATTACATCTGGCAGAGAACCATATGTTTTCAAGAATATTTGTTCATGCCAAAGGACCTTCTTTTTACAGTTGGGGACGTACCAGTAGTCCTGTTACATAGCCTGCAGCAGTTTTGCTATGACATATTTTGGAAGGCTCTGATAAAATAACTGTATAATCTCTTCCACATTAGAAAGTAAAATTTAAAAATGGAACTAGCATGTATTGAACACCAAGTAAACAAAATGGAACGTGTAAATTGGAGAGGGTTAGGCACTCATTACCACAACAAAATGAAAATGTAAAGGATTAGTAGAAGGGAAATCTCTGTTTAAAAGAACTTCTGAAGTTTCAGTTTTCCTTCCTGTTAGTTATGAGTGAATTTCTCAGCATTCGCATCCGTAAGAGATTAGCATTCAACCCTGACTTTTGTTTTCTCTTTATTCCAGAAGCCTCCTCAGCTTTCTGAGGATGATATCCGGCTGAAAAAGGAGAGAGACAACCGTTGTGCCAACCTCCCGGAGCCTGCCGCCAGCTCTCTTCCCCCAGATCACAAAAACATGGAAATTGAGGTGTCTGTTGCAGAATGTAAAAGTGTTCCTGGAATCACCTCCACCCCGCATTCCGTGGACCACCCCTCCCCTTTCTATTCGCCCCCTCTTAATGGCCTCCCCACTGATCACCACGAGTCCCTGGACAACGACGTGGCCAGAGAGATCCGGTATCTAGACGAGGTGCTAGAAGCCAACTGCTGTGATTCTGTTGTGGATGGAACTTACAACGGAACATCGTCCCCGGAGCCTGGTGCAGCGATCCCGGTGGGCAGCCTGAGCCCCCCTGCCCACGCAGCCCTCCAGCCAGAACCCGCTGGGAGAGCAGCCGGCAGGCAGGCGCCTCCCCACACTGAGCTCAGTGAAAGCAACTCCGACCCCATGGCGGACGGGGAAAGAGCCAACGGCCACCCCCCTGGCCAGCCCCGAGATAGGCTGGGGGACGGGCTGCAGGCACCCATGAGCCCCAGCTCCTCAGCCAGCTCTCGGTGCTCCTCCCGAGACGGGGAGCTCACGCTCACCACGCTGAAGAAGGAGGCCAAGTTCGAGCTGCGCGCCTTCCACGAGGACAAGAAGCCGTCCAAGCTCTTCGAGGAGGACGAGTGCGAGAAGGAGCAATACCGTGTCCGGAAAGTGAGGCCCTCAGAAGAGATGCTGGAGCTGGAGAAGGAGAGGAGGGAACTCATCCGCAGCCAGGCGGTGAAGAAGAATCCTGGCATCGCCGTGAAGTGGTGGAATCCCCCCCAGGAGAAGACCCTCGAGGAGCAGCTGGATGAGGAACATCTGGAGTCCCACAAAAAGTACAAGGAGCGTAAGGAGAGAAGGGCACAGCAGGAACAGCTGCTGCTGCAGCAGCAGTTGCAACAGCAGCAGCAGCAGCAGCGGCCCCCACCGCAGCCCAGCGCAGCCCCTGCGTCCTCCTATGAACGTCCAAGCGTGACTGACAAGGCCAAGGAGGACATCGTCACAGAGCAGATAGATTTCTCTGCTGCCCGCAAACAGTTCCAGCAGATGGAGACTTCCAGGCAAACAGTGGCCAAGGGCCAGAGTACTCCCAGGCTGTTCTCCATCAAGCCTTTCTACAGGCCCCTGGGGTCAATTACCTCCGACAAGCCACTGACTGTCTCGAGACCAGCTTCTGTTGGGGGACCTCCAGAAGATAGTAACGCACCAGCAGCCAAGGCCCCCTGTGTCCTCGAGAGCCAGTCGGGGGAAGGAGGCCAGGGTGGCACAGCCCCCCAGGGGAAGGAAGGGCCCTACAGTGAGCCATCTAAACGGGGGCCCTTATCTAAACTGTGGGCAGAGGACGGAGAGTTTACAAGCGCCCGGGCAGTCCTCACCGTGGTCAAGGATGATGACCATGGGATCTTGGATCAGTTTTCAAGATCAGTCAATGTCTCCTTGACCCAAGAGGAGCTCGACTCTGGTTTAGATGAGTTGTCAGTGAGGTCCCAAGATACCACGGTCCTGGAGACCCTGTCCAATGATTTCAGCATGGACAACATCAGTGACAGTGGTGCCTCCAATGAGACAACCAATGCCCTCCAGGAAAATTCACTGGCTGATTTTTCTCTGCCCCAGACGCCACAAACTGACAACCCCTCAGAGGGCCGAGGAGAAGGTGTCTCCAAGTCGTTCAGTGATCATGGTTTCTATTCCCCTTCATCCACCCTGGGAGACTCTCTGTCGGCTGATGACCCGTTGGAATATCAGGCTGGTCTCCTGGTGCAGAATGCCATTCAACAAGCCATAGCCGAGCAGGTGGACAAAGCTGTGTCCAAAACCAACAAGGATGGAGGGGGACCGCAGGGACCTGAAGCGACTCTAGAGGAAGCTGAAATTGGGGCTTCCAGCTCAGAGAAGCCCCAGAGCATGTTTGAGCCACCCCAGGTATCCTCTCCCGTTCAAGAGAAAAGGGATGTCATACCAAAGATTCTGCCCGCCGAAGACAGGGCGCTCAGGGAAAGGGGGCCCTCCCAGCCGCTGCCAGCCGTGCAGCCCAGTGGCCCAATAAACATGGAGGAGACCAGGCCCGAAGGGGGCTATTTCAGCAAGTACTCAGAGGCTGCCGAGCTGAGAAGCACAGCCTCCCTCCTGGCCACTCAAGAATCCGACGTGATGGTTGGGCCCTTCAAACTGAGGTCCAGGAAGCAGCGGACTTTGTCCATGATCGAAGAAGAGATCCGAGCAGCTCAGGAAAGGGAAGAGGAGCTGAAAAGGCAGAGGCAGGTCCTGCAGAGCACACCGAGCCCCAGGACGAAGAACGCCCCAGCACTGCCCTCCAGAACACCGAGCTACAAAACCGCCCCAGGTGAGGTGCCTCGTGCCAGAGGCAGATGGCGCAGAAATTTGCCACTGTTGATTCCAGTTTATGGGTTTCCATGTGGAGCCTCTGTGCGTGTCTGGAATAAGTGTTGGGGAACTCTGACATGAGGATATCAGTGTTTGGGGACATGTAACAGGAGTGTCAGAGTGCCCATGGAGGAACCCTGAGGCTGGTTGGAGTTTGCCACTTCCTGGTGGATGCAATAGCTCCTTTCTTGTCGTTCTGCGTTGGTCTTGGTTTGTTACAGAGAATTGTTCTCTTTTATTTGGAGAATTGCCTCTTGGCTGAGGGAGGGGCTGTTAGGGGCCCATAACCAATAAGAATGGGCCATGTGTGGACTGTGTTCGAGTGTGCAGCTTGACCTTAGGTATCTGTAGTTAAATCCAACCCGTCTGATTTTGGAGACGTGTTCTGCTAACCCCTTCTGAAAGCTGGGTCCCTTCCCAGTGATGATAGTCATGATTTGGCATTGCAGATTGACCCATGGAGGATGCCCTTGTCCATCTCCTGTGTGATCAGATTTGTCTTCCTTTAAGTCACCACAAAGCAACTACTTTGCAATCAGGGGTGGCCTCATCCATTCTTGTCAGGTGACCCATTTAGAAAAGTTGAATTACTACCAGGAAAGGCCAGTCTTTAATACCCTTGCATTGTCTGGGCAGTCACCTTCTTGAATACTTTGTTAGATGGTTGATGTTAGAGTGGTAATTATTGTTGCTACCATTATGGATAACAGTGTGACCAGTAGTTTTTATTTCCCACGTGGCTATGACAGCGATCAGGGATCCGTGCATCTTAATCGTAGAGAAGTGCTGCTCAAAGTGTGGTCCGAGCCAGTCCGGGAACTGTTTGTTACTGGTCCATTCTGAGCCAAGTTCAGACTTTGAGAGTAAGCATTTGAAAACTCTTATAGCAATTTGTTATTGTTCTGAAATCCAACGTGGGATTTTGTGTTTTACAACGGTATTGGTCCACCATGGACTTGGGGTGAGGTGGGGGAAAAACTGATCCTTCACCAGAGATAATTTAAGAATTATTGCCCTAATGTGATAATTGTTGGCATTTAACTCGGGCAGATCTTAATCTCATCTTGACACTTGGCTTCCATCAATGACACAAAGTCACTCTTCTCATTGTTCGTTTTTAAATTTTGAAAGAATCTCAAACCTAAAGAAAAGTTTCCAAGTACAGTACAAATATCTTTTTATTCTAATCCATTTAAGAGTAAATTGCCAACACAATGCCCTATCACCCCCAGTTCCATTTGGGTCAGCCTGATGCTTTCACATGCTCACGGATTGTGCGTCACTGGTAGGAATACCACAGAGTTGATGCTGTATTCTCACGGTATCAGTTTGTCCTGTTACGGGGGCAGGTGTTAGCTCTGATATCTGATATTAATTTTGATCACACGATTGAGGGAGTGCCTGCCAGGCTTCCGCACAGTAAAGTTACCTTTTCCTTTTGTAATTAGCAAATTTTTTGTGGGGAGGTACTTTGGGACTATGTAATTTTTACTCCACTCCTTATCAAACTTTAAATCTATTCATTTATTTATTTATGTCAGTGTGGTCTCATGGATTCCTATTGTAGTCAATGGGTGATAATCCATTTCTTTTATTATTTTTATCCTCAATTTGTTCAGCTATAGCTCATGGGAGCCCTTTCGTGCTAACTTCTGTGTCCTTTGGAGATGTCCCCATTATTCTTTGAACATTTCCTTACTTTATGGCACCACAAGATGTTCCAGTTTCATCTTATACTTTCCCAGCCCTGAAATCAGTCATTTCTCCCAAGAGCACTAGTTCCCTTTAGTATAGAATGGTATTTAGAAACCAAGATATGGATGCTAGATGTGCTCATTGCTGTCGGATTGTCACTGCTCCCAGGGACTCTCAGTGGACAGAATTAGAGATGATATACATATGTCTGTCTCTCTGTCTTGAAAACCATGAGTTTACCATGATTTTAATTCTCTTTTTATACAGAGTTCATACATATTTTCTCCCTTACCATATTTGTAACTACCTTCTTGACAACCAGTTACTTGGGTTTTATTATCCTCAATATATTTATTATTTAATTAATCCCCCATTCTGTAACCAATCTCCTATTTTCCTTACCAAACTTGGGCTCCAACATCACTTTCTAAGTGGCCACTGCCACCCACCTCCACCAACACCCTCCTACCTTGCTTGGGCTCCAGCACCCTATGGGGAGTCACTGCTGTCCCCTGCCCACTGTGCTGTGGCTCCAGCATACCCCACTGGGCCACCAAGCCTGCTCCCAACCCCACCGCCGGCACCGTCTTGTTCAGCCCTACCTCATGACTTTTGGACTGAATTGTTCAGGAAGGAAAAGGAGGGGAGGAAGAACAGGAAGAGCAGAGTGACTTTCTTAATATGATTTTAATTCCTTCAAGTCATGGGACACAGAGCCAGCTGAGTGCTTGAGGCAAAGGAAATTTTTTGGGAGGGATTTTGTCCATGCTTAATAGTGGCCAGTTGGCTTTTCTCAAGGATCCTTAGTTGTTGAGGTCACTTTAAATTCTTTATTGTGGGCTGGCTTGGCACAGAGGTCCCAGGCGAGTATCCTCTCCTGGAGAAGTCTTTGTGCCACTTACTTTCGGCCCAAGCTGGGGAGCCTACCTCACAAGCGAATGACGCTAAAGGGCCCGAGTAAGGGCTGCCCACTGTCTCACGGGTGGATGAAGGTTCTGCAGTTATCTGAGCTCCTCTGCTCACATGGACGGCAGGTGCTGTGATTCTCCTACTCCTACCAGTTATAACCAGTTCCACTTATCTGGTCCTCCCTTTGTGTTGTTTCATTATAGAACCTTCTCTAAAGTACATTTGCTCTGTGGGTATCTTAGTCCGTCCAGGCTGCTATAAGAAAATGCCATAGACTGGATGGCTTATAAACAACAGAAACTTATTTCTCACAGTTCTGGGGGCTGGGAAATCCAAGATCAAGGCGCCAGCAGATTTAACTGGTGAGGACCTGTATCCTGGTTTGCAGATGGCGCCTTCTCACAGGGTCCTAACATGGTGGAAGGGAAGAAGGCAGCTAGCTCTCCGTGGTCTATTTTATAAGGGCACCAATCCCATTCAGCCCTTGTGATCTAATCACCTTCCAAAGGCCCCTCACCTCCCAATATCATCACCTATGAATTGTTGGCGGGGAGGCACAAACATTCAGACCATAGTGGTGGGTATTTTCAGTTTTCTCTGTTCCATCTCTTAATTGAAGCCCTCGCCATATTGCCCCTAACTTTATTTCTGGAATGTGAACAATTATCAAATATGAAGACATTTCAACACTTTCTCTTGGTTCCCCTACCTGCTCAGGATCGAGGCTGCTTTAAAACAAGTCAGGGTCCTCGTGTTTACCCCTGGGCTCCCAGCAGCCCAGCACCAGCTTCTCCAGCACTTCCCCCCATGCTAATGCTGATCTCCTCTCCCACCCCACCCCCGAAGGATTGACTCCTGCCCCTTCAGGGAGATGGGAGTTCATCCGTGCCAGTGTGCCCTCTGCCGCAGTCTGGTTGTCATACTGAACACAGTCAGTCATGAGAATGACATGTGTGCACCGCATTCTTTCAAGTTTATCTCTAGAACGTTTAAAGTAGCTGCCCAGGCTTGCCAGAATCACAACACGGATTGAAAGCAACTGATGCAAAATGCAATTTTCTTTCTATTCCTGCCTGGAAACCTTTGGTGTGGGGGCGCTTGGCCAGCCCGCCTCCAGGTTCTCGATCAGCGAGCAGGCTGACACGTTACTCTGAGCAGCCAGACTGGACAATTCATGGCCAGGGTCAGAACGGCCAGCTCCAGCGTTGGTTTTGTGAATGGAAATATTACTAAGTTCCTACCGCACTACTTCACGTTTCATGCCAGAAGAAGTGACTTAACTGGTTTTTATGTGACTCAGCTTGATGATTCAACATTAGGTGATGAAAAACATAATTTTCTTCTTCTCTGGTAGAAATCATGCTGGTGACATGCTGGAACTCTAAACCCTAAAACCGTAAGGCAAATAAAATTTAGCGAGAGCCAAGATGTGATAAAGAAGGAGAAATCTACCAAGTCTTTCCATTGAAAGGTTATCTAGATATAAACCCCATCCCCCAGACATTAAAAAGACTTATTTTTGTTTTAGTTTCTTTGCATTAAAAGATGGAGAATGAATCATAGGGGTTCTATTTTGAAAAGGATGTAGTCGTTTTAAAGACCAAGTATCTGGGATTGTTTCAGTGAGAAGGACAGGCACCCAGAGAGGCTCAAAGGGAGTAGATAACTTGACACATTTGCATTTTTTAAATAAGGCCAGAGTAGGTTAAAGGAGGAGGTTGAAGGGCCAGGTGCAGGGGTTCACACCTCCTGTAATCCCAGCACTTTGGGAAGCCAAGGCGGGAGGATCATTTGAGGCTAGGAATTTGAGACCAGCCTGGACAACAAGCAAGACCCTGTCTCTAAAAAAAAATTTTTTTAAAAATTAGCTGGTTGTGGTGGCTTGCACCTGTAGTCCCACCTACTCAGGAGGCTGAGGCAGGAGGATCGCTTGAGCCCAGGAGTTTGAGGCTACAGTGAACTATGATAATGCAATTGTACTTCAGCCTGGGTGACAAAGCTAGACTTCTGTCTCTTTAAAACAAAAAAAAAAAAAAAAAAGGAAGAAATTTACAACAAAACAAAAGAAAAGTTTATTTGGAGCCAGACAACAAAAGAGCTATATCAATCATGTTAAAGGTTTTAAACTTTAGACTTTATCCTGTGGTCAGTGAGAAGCCAGTGAGAGTTTTCAACATGGTAATTACCTGCACACATTTCCAAGCTGTCCTGATTTCATCTGTGAATTGGTGGACTGAAACTCTTCCTGTTTTAATGAGTCTATTTCACAGGCTTCAACTGAGCTCTTCCTATGTATGAGCACATCCAAAGTCACACTCCGTCTTGATGGTATGTAAGAAGTCACACTCCAAGAGTGTGCACACGTGCGCCCTCTGCCAATGGTACTTAGAAGTAGAGAATGAAGGAAGCACGTCGGTAGGTGCACAAGCCTGCTTTGAAGGGGTGGCTCACACACTGCTGGAAAACGCTCTTGAGAGAATTGGGGGCAGGACCCAAACATTTTATTGAAATTGCAATTTAAGACCTTTTTGAGTCTTTTCCTATTGGAGGTACCACCAGACAGTTCTCGCTTTAGCGCCTGTGTCTATTATTAGATATTTTGGTTTCACTTCCAAGTTCTAAGCATGCCAGAGAAACCCAGTTAGTCAGGTGATGATTAGTTTTGGTTTTTGAAATAGTTTCTGTTTCATGCCAGATTTTGGATTGACTGCCAAGTCAGATAATTCACCCAGTGGGTGAATTCCATTGTGTACCCCCATTATGGAGAGCAGTGAAAGAGAAGGTGTGGCTATTGAGTTCCCTCACTTGGAGTGTCTGTTTGTGTCTTCTAATATGTGGAAAGATGTGATAATTATACCATCTTATAAAAATAAGATTTATAGGAAGTGTCGACTTCTGCTGTCAGTTTGGATTAAGATTCCCCATGACATGATTATTATGCTATTATAAAGATTATTAAGTGGGTCTTTTTTCTTTCCCTTTTATTATCTTCAGTTACAAGGGAAAGTCTTAGAGAGAAAAAAATGTTTGCTAGTGTCTGCACAGTATTCATGAAACAGAGCTTAGTGGCTTTTCCATGCTAAATTAGAGCCAGATGAGGCCGAGTTTCACTTGAGGTGCCCTCCTTGCTCCGCAGAGGAAGAGTTTGTGTGAGCAACTGGTGCAGGTCCGATTCTTCACGGGCTGTGGAAGGAGAGGGCTCCACCAGGAGTGTCAGTGCCTCTTTCCTGCTAGGCAGGCACTGATCGCACAGCTCATAGGGATCCAGCTGGCTCTGTGAAGGTAGCTAAATGTGGAGTGTCCACAGATGGTTACTGTCCACTCCCATGTTTCTGGAACATTCTTTGGTGACACAAGTCTGATCATGGTAGCTACAACTTATCAAGACCTTAAAGCTGTGTACAATACTAATTATTTCACACATGTTTTCTCATTGAATCCTCCCAACAGCCCACTAAAATATAATACAAGATTATCTGAACCCCTGAGGCCCAATATATACTTCTGGATTCAGACTTTTTCTGATTTTAGAAAAGTTAGAAAGTATTCACTATTACTTAGAAAAATCATGCAATGTGTATACTGTATTATTTAACACAACTGCCAGGTTCTAGGGCAGCACCCTGTCATCGAATTAAATTTCTGCTGTGAAACTTAAGAAGAATGAGTTACATTAAGTGGGTAAATGAAGACTTAGGAGAGCCTCAGGTCAACTCATGTCAGGTTTTGCTGCCCAGTAAGTTATGAAAAAACTTGGCTTTCAGAGCTTTGTTGGATCTGGGAATTATGCATAAAGGGTGTGGCTCTATGATAGTATCCCCCTTCAAAGAATTAAATACTTGAGCCCAGAAAGATTAAATAAGTTGCCCAAGGTCACTCAACTTGGAAGTAGGAAAGCCTGGTTTCAAACCCAGGCTCATTCGTCTCTAAAAATCCATGTTCTTGCCCCCAACGTCTCCTGCCTCTCCGTTGAGCCTGCCCTAGGAGGTAGATAGTGATAGCTCCCCTCTTCAGCCTATAGTGATTGAGCTCAGCCTCCTTCTCTCCTCTTCTGGTTTCAGGCCTGATCCCTGCGTTTTCTTGGGTCCTTCTTGTCTCTCCTTTTTGGAGCCACTGTAGCTCTGGGTATATGAGTTTGACTCTCAAAGGCTGTGAACCAGAACTACTACTCTAGTGACCCAGGATGGTTCCTTTGTGCTTTCAGAACTTAATTCCAGTGCCCCACATTACAGTAGGCAGAATTGCTGGTGCTGTCCAAAGATCTGAGCAGCTGGATGGCAAAGGGACTAACAAAGTCTGTGTCAGCTGTCTATCCTGGCTGCTCTTGTGAGTTCTTTCTGAAATTTCATTTTCCAGAAAGAAGCTCAGCCATTCCCCCCCAAAACAGGCTCATTCCCTGAAAACTTTGAAAGAACTGGGTACTCAAGCAAGGAATCAATCTGAGAACAAGCAGGAATAAGCGTTCATCGCTCCATTAACTGAACATGAACACTTTTGGCGTAGTGGGGTCAAAGTCAACTAAATTTGCTGACTAGTGGTCATGGAGCACTGTGACTGTTTCCCACCATTCTCTTTCCCTCTTGAAGATCCATCTGTCTTCCTTGGACCAGAACTTCTCTGTATTTCACTTATCTCAACCCAGCAAATATGTTCATTTGAAAAATGCGTACCATGGGGAAAGGAGTTGGTAAGAAAAGGCAAGGGTGAAGCAGCGTTTGGCAAGAGGTGAAGATATGTAAGGATGTGAGGACTTCTCTAATTACAGAATTCCAACTTCTTTTTGGACATTACCCCCAAAAGTTTGAAAGGGCAACTGCTGTGGTTAATTTAGACCTATCAGCCTCGCTCGTGAGAGGATACGGACATGGAAGTCTTTCTTCTGTGACAAGCCTATGGTTATGGCCTCTGGACAGCAGGACTTTGAAAAAAGCAGAGCATTCCCCATCAGTTTAATTCCCTTCTGTAAGCAGGTTCCACAGTTACTGAGGATTGTACTGGATCTTCTGATATATTCAGGGCACCTGGGTCGGGCTTCTGCTGCTGCGGCACCATGTGGTGTCCCTGTGGCTAGCTCCCGCGTGGCTCCTCCGTGCTCTTGGTTAGGGCAGCGCCTTCCGAGGAATCAGACTCAGCCACGCACAAAGAAACATGCATAGTCTTGAGCTGACAGGAGGAGATGAATCAAAGGACTTAATTCTTGCAAGTTCCCTGGTAAGAAATGTGAGCTAATCAAAGCCAGGCTTGGGAGCAGGATGTCCCCTGTGTGTTGGAGTTCAGGGCAGGATATGACTGTCTCTTACTGGCCATAGTTACTTGCTTGTGTTCCTCCCTAAGGAGATTGGCATTTCAGATCCATTTGATCTTTGTGAATAAGTTACTACACATTTAGGAGTTGGCAGACTGTGGGGTGAGGGGAAGAGTGTGCAGGACAGATTATTAGAGCACCAAAGAATATGTATGTAGTTCATATAATATTTTCGTTTGTCGAGCTTGAAGGTAAACATAAAAGCTTCCCAAAACTTGTATGCATCTGACATCACAAGTTTTACCAGTCCGTCTTACCGAATATATTAATAAATTTATACCAGATGTAATAAAGCCAGTCAAGGAAAACACATGCTTAAATGTGACAGTCATGTCTCTGAATTTGTATCTAAAGTTCAATTCCTGGACCCACTGCTTGCTAGCTGTGTGAACAACTTACTTCCCCTCTACAAACCTCAGTTTCCTCGCCAGTAAAATGGGAATGAAATAGTACCAACCTCTTTAAAAAGTTTAAGACAGCACCTAGTACATAAAAGGCTCCCAGGAAGAGTAGTTGTTGTTGTTCTTAGTTACTGTTATGTTTAAGGAAAAGGCCTAGAAAACTTTAGCAGAGTTACTTATGAGTTGCTCTTTGGCAGCAACTGTGAACCTGAAATAAATAACAAAACACATATTATAAAATTGCTTTCTATTCCTAGTTGGAATTTTTTTTAGTTACTTCCTTAGAATTAAAGTTTCTCTTACAAAACCTGAGTTCAGGAATGAGTTTTCAACAGTCTGCTGTGATTTCAAAAACTAAAATGTGACAAAGTCCATCATTAATTGATTAAATGTATTGGATGACAATAAAATTGCAAGTATTACCATAAATCTCCCCCCCTACACACACACACTTTGGGAGGTAATCTTGACACAGCGGAGTCCGTCATGTTGGTAGAAATGTGTTTCATAAAAAGATCTTGGTGGGGGAATTGCTATTCACCATGATTTTTATTCTTACTGTTTTAATTAACATTTTTCTTTTTCGATCTTAAACTGTGCTTCCCCTGGAGAAGCAGAGCTCTTTCCTTGTAGAGTTTTCATCGTCTTGCAGTCGTGTTCATAAGGATAAGCCCCAAATCAGTAACTCATCACACACCCCGACTTACCTTTAAGCAATAATATTTGACAGTTTCTGACTTGTTCCACCAGGCAGGGGTATTTCTCATTTCTGAGCTAGGTTTATAATCTGAAGATTCATATCATCACATTCTCCTACCCCTGGGGCCTTCAAAGGAGGAGATAAAAGAGAAAGGGACCAGTTCTTGGTGTGTGGGTCACAGCTGGAACCTCACAAGCCCATGTACTCCAGGGCTGACAAGCAGGATGTTCCCTTTTACACAGAGGAAATGAAATTGAAAATGCAAGTCTGAGCTCATTTCTTTCTGGTGACTTGTGGGTCGCTTTAGATGTTTGCAACCTCACCCTGGTGCTGTGTGAAGAAAGGCGGTCATTGAAGGAGCCCCGGCTGAGGCATGTCATCTGGTGGGTGTTTTTGTTCAGTTCGGTTTGGTTTTTAAATAAGAGTGGGTGATGGCTTTTTCTTTTCTTTTGACAAATGTAGAAACAAAGGATCTTTGATTTAAGACCTCAGACTCCCTGTATCTGGAGTAGAATAATCACCCAAGTCATAATGTTTGATCAAAATAACTTTCTAAACTTTTGGAATTCATATTCTTGGCTTTTTAGAAGTTAGACTTGTTTCTACAGAAGGAGGATTTGGGCTGTCAGGAATGACAACAGCTGTGTTCTGCGTAAGGGCAGCCCTCTCTCGGGTTCCCTTGGGTGGGAGGAATTGCAGATTCTTTTCTCTGCCCCCTGTCAGCACAGCCCGCCACAGATGCCCAGGGGAAATCCGTCTTGCTTGGAAAATCTGGAAGCAA
>RJWJ010040206.1:0-14066 GCA_004363605.1 Indri indri | reverse complement strand
CGCATTTTCAATTTTAATCAATCAATAAATGTTGAGGGTAAGAAAAGAAATGCAGACAGAAAAGGCAGGAAGGGTCTATCCCTACAATGGCATAAGAAGAGCTTGTTTGTGTATAGAGGCTCCACAATACTTGCACAAAGATTACAGGATGATGACTCAATTACTTAGGTTCTCCTCTGACTCTGGATCTAAGTGGCCTCCCGTGACAGCCAGCAATCGAGACACACTCACACAGTGCAGAGAACAGGAGACAACAGGTAAGGATGGAGTGTAGCAGAGGAATGAGCAGTCCTATGTGCTAAATGGGACTTCTAATTTTAATCTGTAAGAATATCTGTTCCCTGTTTAGAACAGCAGCGACTGGGAAAAAGCATATGGTGGAGTTTTTGAATTTTTACAGCGTCTCATTCATTTAAAGATTAATTCACACCTTTAATTTTACTTCAGCTTTTCAAAATTAAATATATTATATATTTTATAAAGGTCAAATGTTAGAGATAAGGCGATTATCGAAAGAACTAATAGTGTAAGAATACACTCTTTCAATAAGCCACGGGGGATTTAAGATAATCACATAGTAAGCCGCAAAGAAAACTTCATTAAATGTGCTGCAAACTGAAGTGGTATAGACCATGTGCTCTGACAACTAGGTAATGAAACTAGAACTTAGTGAATAAAGCAGAAATAAAAATAAAATCTAAGCACTAAAAAAAATTTAAACTCTCCCCTTAATAACTTTTGGGCCAAGGGAGGGATCAACACCACAACATAGAATATCTAGTAAAAATAAAAAATGAGACCACTACCTAACACAACCAAAGGTAAATGGCCAAAACGGTACTCAAAATTAACTAAATACTTTAATGCTAAGCATAGGGTGAAAATTTTTAATTAAACATTCATTTTGAAATATAGGAAGAGTATATCAAACAAATACCAGAAAATAGAAAAAGAAATAAATAGCAATAACAGAAATTAATACATTAGAAATAGAAGTGATCTATATAATAAAAGTAGTGAGATTCATCAATATTTTTTTTAACATAAGCTAACAATCAACTACACTTTAATAAAGAAGAGAAATTAAGAAAAAAAAATCATAAATGCAGCCACTTTATACATCCCTATACTGGAATTTTGAACATCTGGGAAAAAGAATTGCCTTTATGTATATGTGTGTGTGTGTGTGTGTGTGTGTGTATTTTTTCCACCAAAACTGACCCAATAGAAGGGAAAAAATCTAAATATAATAATAAACCATGAATAATATTAAGAAGTGTGTCAAAGACCAAAAACTTTCTTTCATGTATTCAAGAAATAAGTAATTTCTATACTGTTTAAACTGCAGTCATACACTGAATAATAACGTTTTGGTCAACAACAGACCACATATAAGACGGTGGGTCCCACAAGATTGTAATACCATATTTCTACTGTACCTTTTCTATGTTTAGATATGTTTGGATACACAAATATTTACCATTGTGTTACAAAGGCCTACAGTATTCAGTACAGTCACATTCTTTACAGCCTTGTAGCCTAGGAGCAATAGGCTACATCACATAGACGGAGGTGTGCAGTAGGCTATACCACCTAGGTTTGCGTAAGCACACTCTATGATGTTTGCACAATGACAAAATCACCTAATGATGCATCTCTCAGAACATATCCCTGTTGTTAAGCAATATGTGATGGCATTCCAAAGTAAAAAAAAACTAAGGAAACCTCCTCCCTATTTATTTTACAAAGATATTATCAGTAATTGTGATATCAAAGACTAATAAAGTATACATATAATAAAACAAGAGGAAACTCTTACTTATGAATATAAATCCAAAAATTGTATATAAAGACAATATTTACAAATCAAATTCAGCAGTACATTAGCAGCATCAACCCAATTCAAGATTCATTCCTCCAAAGAGACAGAAATATATCAGGAAATCTGTTAATAAATCAAAGACGAAATATATGACGATCTCAATAGACTCTGAAAATATATTTCTAATGAAAAAAATTAATTCAGTAGAACAGAATACCTCTTGAACACTGTGTGTGTGTGTGTATGTGTGTGTGTGTGAGCACATGCACGCCAGGGACACTAGTGTGTTTTACAGACAAATGGAGTATGAGAATTAGAATCCATCAAGTCAGTTAAGAAGAAATCAGTTAAGTGAGGTTCTAAAGTAATGGAAAAGTATGTAGAGAAATACAAGGAAGCTCATCACAACACTGTAACAGCAAAATACTAAAACAGCCTGAGTGTGGCTAAATAAATAAATGGTGACATATTCCTTCAGTAAGGCAGTATACATCCACTAAAACCTGATGAAGCTTTGTAGTCACTGCCAAGGAAAGATGCCCACAATGTAGAATTAATTAAAAACATGTGCTACGAAAGAACATTGATAGCATGATTCCATTTGTGTAATGTAAATGTATATACTGAATGTAAGTATATGCATAGAATGGAGAAAATTGTGGTTTTTAGACCATTTCTTAGAGAATAAGAGTTGGCTTTTGGGAAAAATATCTTGCTAAGGGCCTGAGATAGAAACGGAGACCTCAAGGAACATTGATATGGGTGGGACTGGTCCACCAGGTCACAAAGTGAAAGTTTCTTATTCCAAAACAGGGGTGAAGAAGAGTGGAGGGAAAAAGGGCTGTGACTTCTTATATGATCATTCACAGTGACCCTCTGAACCTGCAATAAATTCTGTCAAAAACCCACAGATGCTCAATAACAACGGAAGTCTGTATGTGAAGAGGTAATGTTCTATAGCCAGGATACTATGTAACCTTAGAGAAACAATTGTTCGCAATAAAAAAGCATGGAAGCCTGAAAAAATGTAACCAAATAACCCCCCAAAATGTACAGACATCAAAAGGAATCCTACAGATTGTCTCATCCATGAAACCGCAATCTGGGCCAAGCTAACCAAAACCTCCAAGTGGAGGAGAGAATAGCTGATGTCTTGGTGGGGCACAAATGTACACAAATGCACACACAGAGTGTTATTCTGTAAGTGTGTACATAGGTGTGCTAAATGTTTTGTATCTGTATAATGTGATATATACATAAAGGAACATTTTTCAGAAGGTAATACATTAAAATGAGTGGTTAAGTTTAAGAGTAACTTCTACATCCTTATTTCTTTCATTGTCTAAGATGTATTAATTTTAAAATCCAATAGTACAATAAAGTTACTTTCTTTTCAAAATGAAAAGGGAAAACAATGCCATCAATATCTGTAGTGGCAATCATCATGAGATGTCTCAGAGCGCCATTCTCATCTCCAAAGTGCAACGGCAACTGTAACGTACATGGTACATCAAGATACAAAAACAAAATCAAGGTAGATGTCCTTTCCTAAATTTGGACAAACAAGCTAAACCTTAAAATACTCCTTAATTGCTGCCTAATTAGACATAAAAACTAAGTTAAGAACTTTCATCTTCCACGCATCACTTTTCTCCTCAAATATTTAAGAAATATTGATGTGAATGTATCAGGCACTATGGCTGGCACTGTGAATATGAGCTGAAATACAGCAGGAATATAGTACAATGTCTTGCAAGTCTTCTATTATATTCCAAGCTCTTTTAGATCTTATGCTCTTATTATTCCTTTGCATGGTGCCTGAAATTTAGTAGGTATATTATTAATATTTCTTAACATGAACGAATGAATAAATAGCTACCAGTCTCCTATGGAATATCAGTGGTTAAATAACTATAGTATAAAAACATTTTGATCCTTGCACTTTGGGAGGCTGAGGTGGGAGGATCGCTTGAGGCCTGAAGTTTGAGGCTATAGTGAGCTATGATGACACCACCACACTCTAGCCTGGGTGACAGAGCCAAGACCCTGTCTCAAAAAAATAAAAGAAAAAAAACAACATTTTAAAGTAAGGTCTTAACAAGGAAATGCTAATTCACTGAACCAATTTTATGAACATTAAACAACTGATTAAATCCCTAAACATTTATCCAATCAGAATATGAAATGCATGTAATATTGGCAATTAATTAAAAAATTATTTTTGAAAAAATACACTATTGTGTATTTCTTTACTTTTTAAAAATGTAATTTCATCATGGTAAGAATTTACTCATCTTGCTTAAGTGAAACTTTATTCCCCTCGATTAGTAACTTCCCATTCCCTACCCCTAAACCCCTTGCAACTACCATTCTACTCTTTGATTCTATGAATTTAATTATTTTAGATACTTCATTTGAGTGGAATCATATAGCATTTGTCTTTCTTATTAGTATCATAACATCCTCTGGGGCTTCATGCTTCAGTGTATTTAAACTCTTAGACTGAACATTTTACAGAAGACTCATAGAATCTGAAAATTACAAATGGATTTAGATTTAAAGACATTCTAAGAAAATTCCTTTACTTATAAAATTTACTCAACAAATATTAATTACCTGCTTGGTGTCAAACATTGTTCTAGATGCTGGAGATACAGCAAGAAATCAAACACCACCCCTCTTGGAACTTACATTCCAAGCCTGGAAGTACTAAGTGAACAGGCCCTAACCAGCACAGAGAAATGAGGGGCTGACAGAACTAAAATCCAGAAATATTTTTAAAAATTTTGAGATTAACAAGTAGATGGTCCTAAACCTCAAAAACGACTAAAAACCAAACAAAACAAAAACCCTCAAATGTTGCTGAAGAATGTAAATACAGGACCACTAAAACTTCTTGGAGAGCTTGAGGAGCTGCCTCTACAGCTGGGGAACCTTGCAAACTGGAGTTTTAAGACTCCTGCCCAGGAAATCACCAGGGTAGGAGAAGATGAGACTATTACCAAGTTGAAAAAAAAAAGTGTCTTATTTATAAAATGCCTTTCCAGGATTTCCTGGAGAACAAGATAGGAACTATCTACAAGCACAAACATTAGAAGAACACCTGGTATGAGTATGTCTGAAGCCTTTCTTTTCCATCTCTTGACTGCCTTCTTGCACTCCTTACCTCCCACCAGTGTTTTACAGCATTTAGGAAGATCCGTCTCCCTGAGACGCTGGGAAAATAATCTGTATGTGCAAAAATCCCTATTTGCTGTACCTTTCCAAGTCTTCAACCACTCAGAAACTGATCACTAAAAGAGCAACTATCTATCATTTTGGTTTTATACCTTAGATCTTCAAAAATTAGTATTCAACTGAATGTTCTCATACATGGGAGCTAAGCAATGGGTATGCATGGGCATACAGAGGGACTTAATGGACACTGTAGTCTGAGGGGGCAGCAGGGGGGTACAGGATGAAAAATTACCTATTTGATACAATGTACACTGTATCAGGTGATGGGTATATTAAAAGCCTATACTTCTCCACTATGCAATTCAGCCATGTAACAAAAAACCACCTGTACCCCCAAATCCATTTAAATTAAAAAAACAAAAACAAACAAGTATAGACGATATTGCAAAGCTTACTGCATAGCTCAAGAAATAAAACAATATAGACACAAAAAAAATAAAAATAAAATAGTGATCTTTGGTGTTAGAAATCCATTCAGGAGAGAATAATATAAATAATTTCCTAACATGTCCAAGAATAAATTGGTATGGATTTTTTGCCATTTTAAAAACTTCCTTAGCTTTTTAATTTCACATGACTTTTACTCAACATTGACAAAAAGAGTGGCTATTAATGAGCTCTATTTAAGGGGTATGTGTGTACGTGTGTGTGTGTGTGTGATTTTTTTTTTTGGAGCTCTTTAGAAATAACACATAAATGTAATATGAGAAAAAAATAAGTATTCATAGAGTGAGTTTGCCAAAGATCCATTTCTCAGGCATCTTTAGAAAATCATCCTGGCTTGCAAGCTTCCCACAGATTAAGTGCGTGGATGTCAGAAAAGATGTATGAAAACACTCCACAGCAATGCTTCTCAAACTGAGTATCGGTGTCTCTAAGATCCTGTATTCCAGATAGCAGGCTCATAAATCCACTTTCATCATTTTCCACCTAAAACACATATTAAATACATCCATGTCAAATGCTAAATTGTCATGGATTCTCATTCCCACCTTCTCCCCTTTCTTGCCATGCTAAATAGACACACTGAAGAAAAAAAAGAAAAGCAAAAGAAGAAAGTGGCTTGCTTTGCACATGACCCTGAGAGAATCTACTATCTATTTGGAAGAATGCAAGGAGGCTTAATGAGTTTGGAGTTGATATTTGAACCAAACTTTTTCACAGCAGAGTAAAGAAGAACAGTGAGATACATATATCTTATAGAACTCCAACTATTGCTGCAGATCTGAGACTTTTCAAGCCCAAAGTGAAGTATTACTTAGGTACACATGGCCATCTATCTTGTCATTACAATGAATTCAGTAAAAACTACTGGCAGCAGACAGTTCTGAAGACTTTAGCATGTCAAAATTCAACACAAGATTGTACTCATTAATTTTTCTCAGGTCATGAAATCAATGTTGACTATAATAAAAACAAAAATCATAAGAAATCAAAGGAACACTTAAAAACCAAAATCTCTCATAACTCTTATCTATCTGAAACAGCCCCCATTAAAACTACCATGTATATATAGGGAGAGATTCTCTTTATTTGCACTGATATAAAATGTTCTATTTTTTTCACTCAACTGGAATCAATACATTAGATTTTTCCTTTTACCATCAATTATCTAGCATTAGACATAGATGTTAACTACTTTTTCCAGTTACAAAAGTAATGTTTATTAATAGATTAAGAAAAATGAGAAGTAAAAGATCAAGATCTCTTGCAGTTACCTAACATTTTTCTGTACATACACTCAGAAATGTCCAATGTATATACAAGAATGTATCTTTCTCTACATATTTTTAACTTGATACAATTGGAATCTTACTATGTATATGGTAAGTGCCTTGTTGTTGTTGTTGTAGTTGTTTTTTCTACTTAACAGCATACCATAGAGCTGGGCAAGTTGGCTCATACCTATAATCTCAGCAACTTGGGAGGCTGACACAATAGGATCTCCTGAGACCAGTAGTTCAAGACCAGCCTGAGCAACATAGTGAGATCCCATCTCTAAAAAAATGAAAAAAATTAGCTGGGCGTGGTGGTGTACGCCTGTAGTCCCAGCTACTCAGAGGCTGAGACAGGAGGATAACTTGGGTTCAGGAATTTCAGGCTGCAGTGAGCTATGATTGTGCCACTGTACTCCAGCCTGGGTCACAGAGTGAGACCCCGTCTTTAAAGAAAAAAAAATACCACACTGTAGATTGCCATGCTAAGAAGAGCAGCAATCTAGCCTGCTTGTTTCATACAATTTTCCAAATGATAGATTTATCCTAGTCTTCAATGATTATACAGTGTTATATTACATAAGGGTACTATAACTTAGGTAACCAATCCCCTGTTGATAGAAAAATTGTTTTTAATTTTATGCTATTTATAAACAATTTTACAGTGGACATCCTTTTCACATTTATGCAAATATATCACTAGAATACATTTCTTAAAGTAGAATTTCTGAGAGAAAAACATTGACATTTAAAGTTATTTATATATATTGTCAGACCAAGATTTGTCTGATTTTTTATGATTGACACAGAATAGCTACATGTTTTTTAAAATTTTGTCAGTTTACCATTCCAAGATTACTCAACATTTTCCCCAATGATGGGTATTATCAAATTGTTTATCTGTCCTAACCTAGTAAGTGAATTATGATCCTTATTTAATTTGCATTTCTTTATTTGGCATGTTGAAAATCTTTTACTATTTTATTTATTATTCTGTGAACTGCTCATCTTTGTTATCTGTTTTTGTATTATATAGTATCTCCTTTTCTTACAAATTTATGAAAACTCTATATAATTACAGAAAGTAGGCCTTTGTCTGTCACATTGATTGCATATTTTTCCCAAATTTCCATGTTTTTAATTTTGTAATGATATTATTTATAAAACTTTTAATGTTTATATAGTCAAATATATCAGTCTTTTGTTACTTATTAACATAGTTTAACAATAACTTGTCCCAAGATGGCCAAGGCACTACAGTCAGGAACTACAGAGTATATGGCTAGCTTTGCTAAGTATGTTGTCTCTCTTACTCCACCATAAGCTCATGAGAGCAGGCACCACATCCTGGTCACCACTGTTCCTCACTGCCCGGATCACAGCATCTCCCACGGCAGGCGGTCAAATAATCTTTCATGAATGGATGACGTTTCCATTGTGGTCTGACTATTTGGGTTGCCCCAAGATTCATATGTTGAAATCTTGACCCCCAGGGTGATAGCATTAGAAGGTCAGGCCTTTGGGAGGAAATCAGGTCATGAGGGCGGAGATCTTATGAAATTAGTGCCCTTCTAAAGGAGACCCCAGAGAGACCCTCACCCCTTCTGCCACGTGAGGACACAGTGAGAAGATACCATCTATAAATAGAGACCTCACCAGACATAGAATCTACCAGTACCTTGATGTCAGACTTCCTCCAGAACTGTAAGAAATAAATTCCTATTCTTTATAAGCTGCCTAGTTTATGGTATTTTGTTATATAGCAGCCTGAAGAGAATGAAATGATTTCTACTAAAATCCAGATCCATCAGGTTCCAAGTCCAAATTTTCCTCAACATGACAGTCTCTATTATAAAAGGATACCCAATCAAGAGGCCACATAAGGAATTAAGAAGCTTGGGAAAAAGAGACAAAAGGAGCTTTTCTGAGGTGAGGTATTTAAATAAATAAATAAATGTTCAGAATTATCCGGAAGAAACAGGTGTGGGGGATTAACAAACACTCCCTTAGGAACAGCAATGTGCAAATATACAAGTTAAGAATGTATATACATGTGAAGGGAAAGTAGATTTAGAATTTATGTCTCCTCTTGCATGTAACAATTGGTTTAAAAGGCACAAAATAATCATGTGCCTGAAAACCCTTCATATTCGTAGTTTTATATATATATATATATAATTATTATACTGCTATCCTTTTTTAAGATGTGGCTTTTGGGGGATTACAAATTTGTCAGTATTAAGTAATACCTCCATCCAACCCTTTGTTAATCAAGTGGGATATAAATAATTAAGGTTGTAGGACATATACTTAGAATATATTCAAGTCTCTTTGATATGAAGTAATTCGAGATGTTCTGGAAGTTCTGGATTGGAGGAAAGGACTATCAGGATGCAATTCAGAGAGGCTAGAGACAGAGTGAGCTAGAGCAGGCGTGAAAAGGACGAGACAGACCCATCCGTCACAGAGCTGGAGCATTCTGAAGACTAGGCTGAGACGGGTATGAAAAAGGTATTGGAGAGTCAATGGCAATTCATGAGGAAGTGTGTGAGCGCTCCCTGAGGACGGGAGTGAAGACTGGAGGTGAGAAGAAGTGGAGGAAAAGAGATTAGCCAGAAATCTTACAGTATCTATTAATAAATATCATTCAGATGGGAAGTATTTACCTATAAGCCAGATGCTATAGATACAGATGTGTGATATTGTGTGTGATATTCAGAGAATGCATAGAATAACAGAATATGAAATTTTTAGTCTGGGGACAAATATAAAGAAAACTTCATGACCTCTATTTTCTGATGAGGAAACCAAGAGCCAGTGTATATATACATATATCTACAATAATCGTGATCCTGTGTCTTCTATCGGCTAATCCAGAACTTTCCTCAGGTCTAAGTAAAGTTTCTTTTCTAACACATATTTTAAAGGCAAAAGCAAGAAGAATGAAAGCAGAGGTTGGAGAAGGAAGTTTTACTGTGCTAACAAGGGAAATGATGATAACAAGTATTCAAAAGAAGTGAGAATAATGATTAAGAAGAACAATCATAAGCTATGCTAAGCATTTGGCAAACACATTTAAGCCACCCAACAACCTTTTGAGAGGAATGATTACCACCATTTCACAGGTAATATTAATAATAATAATAGGTGTCACTCCCTGTATGCCTGGCACTTTTCTAAGTGCCTTACATTAACTCATGTAATTGGCATAATAACCCTAAAAAAATAGGCACTCTTATTTTTTCCACTTTGCAGGTGAGGAAACTGAGCACAAATTTAGTGACCTGTCCAAAGTCACATAAGTAGCAGAGCTCAGGTTCTGAGATGCTGACCAGCAACGGGGAGGGTCATTTTCTCAGAAGCTGTTGCCTACAGATGAAAGGTTATGCTTTTGTGTTTCAAGAAACAAACCTAATCAAGGAGGGTTAATAGGTCCAGTGGTTTTTAATAAAGTGAATTGATGACCTAATTTACCCTGCTACACAAAAATTAATGGGAATCATTACAATGTATTTATTAAATAATTCAAACAAGTATTTATTGAGTGCATACTCTGCTTAAGTATGGTGCTAGGTAGTGAATAAAAACGTTCTGATTAGAATTCAATTCATAAAACCTTACCGATGATAAGTAAAATGTTTGAATTAAGATTTGTGGTGGACACTTCAGCTTCTTGGCTGGCATTTCCTGAATGCTCATCCCCTGCATGAGAGCCGGGCACCCCAAGGGTTTGATCCCAGTTTCAGCAGTGGGTCCCTGATCAGTCAAAGCCAGCATCGGTACAATTCCCCTCCTCTTGCCAGAATGACTGGTTCAGGAATGGCCACGGACACAATCTGGGCTAATGAGAGCTGAGGAATGGTTTGGCCGGTTTTAAGAAATAACACATTCTTTCTTAAGAGGTAACTTCTTGAAGAAACCCTCTTTCATTTTTTCCATATCAAAGAGGGAGTATGTAGCACTAGGAACCGACAGCACCCAGCTGGGGCCACAAAGGGAAGCCAAGTCTAGAGGAGAATGACCCCATGGAAGGCAAAGCAGAGACATAAAAAACCAATTCTGGGGATACGATCAAGCCTTTGAGTCAGACCCACTGGTAGACTGCCAGTTGTGCAAGCCAATAAACCCCTTTGTTGTGCAGGCCTGTTTGAGTTAGGGTATTCTGTTACTTCTAACTAAACACATCCCAATAGAAACATCATTCCACCTACAGCTGCTCCTGCCCTTTCTGTTTAAATAGGCAAACCATTTTAAAATCACGTCTCTAGCCATGTTCCAGTAAAAACCAAGCCACAAAACTAATTACAGTGAGGAACTGTGCTCACACCCTCTGAGTACCAGCACTTTGTAGAGTATATTTATGCTACTTTGGTGGGTTCCAAAACAATCAAATTTAATACCCAAATAACTGTGGAGTTAAAGGGCATATAGGCTTGAGGGAAAAGTAGCTCAGAAGGATAAACCTGCAGTGTTAACTTTGCTGGAATAGACTTTTTCTATGATTATAAAAAAATCATTGTAATTCTCTCTGCTCATGTTTGTTACTCATGGATATATGAACACATGACCTGCGGAAGGGGCCAACTAACAGAGACTGTGGAAAGAGCTGGTAGGAAAACATAAGTAAGATGCAAATTATCTAGATTTACCTACAACAACAATGTTCTTTCTGAACATAACCCTTTCTACCCTCAAACATACATAGATGACACAACTCTGTACCTCAAGCGTCTAGTTTGCCCGAGGAATTCGCCCAGTGTCACACCAACTGAGGAAGGTACATCGTGGTGTTAAAAGCACTGCCACACTTCAGTTTCCACTATATTCAGAAATTCAGTGTTATAACTTCCACATAATGCAATCTTTAGAATTTTGGTATCACAAAATCCTTATCTTGATGATTGCTGTAGGTAAAATAATGAATCCAGATTCCTGTAAAGCCTCAGTATTCCTCATCCTGTTCACAGAAATGGCAGCTACATGTTACCCTTCGTCTGAAAGTACCAAATTGCAAGTGTTTAATTTTAATGGCATATCAAAGAGCCTACCTAATGAAAACATATTAAAAATTCTAATAGGCATTTAAGAGTTTTATTTGCTAAATTATATTATGACTCTATAAATTTTAATGATGTTCAATTAGATTATGCAGAATTTTCAAATATTTGACTACCCTTCATTCTTCACATTAAAAATGCATTATCTCTTTCCTTTTTTCCCTTTTATTCATTATCTCTTTTCTACATGTAGGTATACTTTCTTATTCTATCAGAATGCATTTATTTAATGAATACACATTTATTAAGTATCTACTACGTGCAAGATATTAAGATAAATGACAGAGATGCAAAAACCAGAAAGGTGCTATTCTTGCCTTTAAAGTCAGTCTAATATGTAACTAAATAAGCAATGTGATGCATGCTGTAACACAAGCAAATACTAAGTGCCAAGAGGGCAGAGAAGGAAGGTGTGACTATGCTTAAGAGTTGGGAGAAACGTCAAAGTAGCTTCAAAAGACAGTGACATAGGAACTGGGTCTTGAAGGATATATAGTAATTTCAGAAAAGGTGAGAGTAAGAAAATGTCACAGAGGTGTGAACGTGTATGGGATCTTCAGAAAACTGTGATATGACTGAAGTAAGGGGGAGGGAAGTGGGAAAATACGAAGCTAGAAGGGTTAGCTGGGGCCTCATGTACCACGTGAAGCAAGCTGACCTTTACCAGACTGATGGGGCAATAAGAAAAGTTTCTCAACTGGGAAGTGATGTGCAGTTAACAATGTATTCGATGAATCTGAGATTTTAGAGGTGAGGGGTAGATGGCCCTCTTTTCTTTTTACACATTTTGCAAATGAGCCATGGGAAACCTTTGTTTCAGGGTATCTTTTCTAGAATGTTTGAGGCAAGTCACCTTGGAAGAGGGAGAAGACTGCATCCAGAGCACGGGGCAGGCAGGTCTACTCTCCAGTGTAACTGACTCGGGCTCCCCACGCTCCGCTCAGGATTCCTTTTATGTAACTCAAGCAACTGCCTGTGCGGTTGTCATCCATCCCCTCACACTGTCCTGTGAGAACTGGGGCTGAGGGAACTGGCACAAAAAATGTTCATACCCCAGCTACAGCCATTGCATTGAGTAATAAACTGTCCCACTTTACCCTGATTGCAGGCTAACTTACTGGCTTGCAAATAAGGGTAAAATCTCAGACCCTTCACAGTTTTTGCCAAGAGACAAGTAGAAGTTACTGCAAGTCAAAAATAATGAGGACCCATGCTTGCACAGAGCGCACAGGAATGCAGTATAAGCCATAGCAACTCGAAATGCACTTTACCCCACCTTGCTTCCCTATAATTGCTTACTGCTTAGGAGCGATAGCGCTCACGGTCATAAGGATTCTCAGCTTTCTCCATTGCTCCCATAGATAATGTCACGCTTGTGAAACCTAAAGCCAGTTTTCGAGTTATCTTCCAGCCCCACATTCCGGAGGACCAACTGACCCACCCAGACCCACACCAAGGAACTGACTCAACTGGTCTTGCGACCCCCACCCAGAAACTGACTCAACTCAAGAAGACAATTTCTACACTCCTGTGGTTTCACCCCGAACCCAGCCAATCAGCAGACCCAACTGCCTAGCCCTTTGCCCGCCAAACTATCTTTAAAAACCCTTTCTCCCAAATTCTTGGGGAGACAGATTTGAGCAATTCCTCTCACCTCCTCACATGACGCCTGTGATATTAAACCCTTTCTCTGCTGTAACCCCTGCTGTCTCAGCGTAGCAGCAGGCAGTGAACCTGGCTGGGCTGTACAACGTAACCTTCGCTTGACCAGTGTCTAACATACTGAGAAGGGGCCACACACAGAGCTCATAAAGAGCAGAGAGAAGACTGAAGGAGATCCCTGATGAGAAGGAATAGTGAGGACATAAGAAGGGATGAACTCTGGAACAAAAAAGGAAATATTTAATATGCATCCATACAGAGGTCCCTCACCTGCAAAAACTGCACCCTGGGTGACTTTCTCCTCCTTTAACCAAATGCAAATCTACTGCTCTGGCTACCTTTCTCCTCACTCAGAGATGGATTTCAATACTAAATAAACATCATTGGGTTTAGCCCAACTAAACTAAAAATTAAAAGTCTCAATTAGAAAGCACATTATAAAACTGCTGTAACTATTCTGTGATGATTTTAAATAGACGTAACTCAGGTGCCTTGAACCCAATCATACTTCTTACCCAGCAACTCATACAGAGAATTCAGAATGGATTTCCAAGATTCCCCTGCCTCTCGCCC
>RJWJ010040205.1:0-14001 GCA_004363605.1 Indri indri | reverse complement strand
TCTGTGAACTCACCAATAAGCAAATAGGCTGTGGTAGTTATCTGAACTTTGCAGGCTTTAGACCTTTCCCACTCAGAAAGATCCTGCTGTTTGAGACTAGGTCAAATCTGCTGTAGTCTGGAGGCAGAGGAAAATAATTTGTGATCACTTATGCAGCTATATACCCTATAGCTAGACTTGAATAGATACATTGAAGGAGTGTTCATGAGGTACAATCTGTTTTATTTTTAACATTATTTTTTGATTGTTTGAGCATCTTGAGCTATTTATCCCTGTTGTTTTGTTATTCGTGGACATGCCCTTAATACCATAGGGTCTGTGTTTCTTTATATTTCACTTAGAATTGGTAAATAGTTATTTTGAAGGCTGGAGGCTATTTGGGATATATGGATGCAGGGAAAAAAGACAAATTAATTTTTAACCTCAAAGCATGCCCTCTGTGCTCTGAATGGTGGCTCTATCCATCCTGGGGGGAAAAAAAAATAGCAGATTTCCTTCTGTATACTTAGCTCCCTGTGTGTTGTTTTGTAGAAAAAATGATCCTGTCACATTTAAGTGCCTCACAAAGCGGGTACTGAGAAAGTACTATATTATCAGGTCAGAGTTGCTGAGACTTACAAGTGGTCCCTGACCAGTGTTGATGAGTGACTTTTTCCCACTGTGTTAGATGGTGACTGGGTTGCTTAAGAATTAGAGTACTTGCAAAAAGAGGAGGTTCTTTTTCTACAACTTCCGCCTGTTCACTCTCTGTAAGGCAGCGTGGAAGAGTAGAAAAAAGCTCTAGTCTTGGTTCCGTATCCTGGCACCTCCCCAGACCTGTTCACTGTGTTGCCCAGACGTTATAACTTGAAAAATGAAGATAAGACTTTTAGTCTTGCTTATGTTGAAGGGTGGGTGTGTGAGGTTCTGTTGAGATAATGTATGTAAAGTGCTCAGAGCAGTCTACATCACTTGCAGATAAAAGTCAGTTGTTTTTGATCCCTGATGCGTGGGAAGGATCTAGTTCAGACAGCAACATTCCTGAGTGTGTTTCCACCTGTTTGAGTATCATTGTAGAGATCGAGATTGACAAGTCTTTCTCTTAAAGTCACAAAAGTAGTTCATGCAGTTTCTTTTTCTTTCTTTCTTTCTTCCTTTTTTTTTTTTTTGAGACAGAGTCCCACTCTTTTGCCCGGGCTAGAATGAGTGCCGTGGCGTCAACCTAGCTCACAGCAACCTCAAACTCCTGGCTCAAGTGATCCTTCTGCCTCAGCCTCCCAAGTAGCTGGGACTACAGGCATGAGCCACCATGCCAGGCTAATTTTTTTTTCTATCTATTTTTAGTTGTCCCATTAATTTCTTTCTATTTTTAGTAGAGACAGGGTCTCGCTCTTGCTCAGGCTGGTCTTGAACTCCTGAGCTCAAACAATCCGCCTGCCTCGGCTTCCCAGAGTGTTAGGATTACAGGCGTGAGCCACCACGCCCGGCCTATGCAGTTTCTTTATGTGAAAAACTGAGATGGAAATTCCTTGCCCCTCCCAGGATGAATTTTGTCATTCCATTCAAGAGTCTTCCTTCTCAAAAACCATGGCAATACCCTAAGAATGCACGTTAGGTGCTTCCAGATTCTGTTTAAATTCTATTTCTATTATTATTTCTTTTTCTTTGCAAATGGGCTATTTCTCCCCACCTGAGGTCATTCAATAATTAGATTTTTCTTTCAGTAACCTGACCATCAATAATCTGGGAATGGCTGAAATGAATTCAAAGAGAAGTATAAATTTCTTCCCATTTGTGTTGAGTGTGCATAGGTGAAGGAGCGGACAGAAAAGAGTAGGTGAGTAATTGAGGAAGGCAGTCCCAGATGTTGTTTTCATCATGTTACAACAGTAACACCAAACACTTTGCAAACAGAGGAAATCACTGGGGCCTGGGCTCAAGACCTTTCTCTCTCTGCTTGTTATGTTTATTTTTTCCTTTAATTGTCAGTGCTGAAAAACTGTGATGCAAACCCAGATCCGTATTGAAATATCAGCATGGCATTTATAACCCAAAGGTGATGCTATTCTGCTCAATCTTCATGCATGAGTCTGTGCAGAATTGGTCCACGATGAGTATATATCCCAGTGAAATCTGAATACAATTGCCAGAGTAAATATAAAGAGTTTCTGTGATATACAGGTAACTGCATTAGCATCAACCTGAATATGATTGGGATAATGGGATCATAGGATGGTGGCATTAACAGAGTTTGACTTCTTTTCCTCATTTTATCCAAACACATGGAGCTAACTGTGGAAAAGCAAGTGCTCCCAAAATATGGAAATCGAAAATGTAATGGGTAAGATTAAAACTGGTAATTAACTCACAAAGAAATAAGAGGAGTAATAATTGAAGAAAAATCACCAACGAGTAAGGGAAATTGATCATTTTAAAATTATTTTTTGATGGAAAGAAAAGGAATAAGACGGTAGAGCTCTCAAGGAAACCATTGTTTGTGTTCTTTTGAGATTTCTTTGCCAAACCACTATTTGGAGCAAGTGTATCAGACGCAGATGATGGAACGTGCTTCGGTACATACACACAGCATTCCAGAGTTTGGCGGGAAGCAGGACTTCAGAAATCAATGGGACAATTTTACTCAATTGTGAACTCCATTACAAAGGGAGCTCTTTGTCAGGGGACTGGCCACTTTGCCACCGCTTGCCACCTCCTTAGGGCACTGGAGAGATTATCGGCAATGTTGAAAGGACCGTCTTTTGGATGACTTATTTTTTTTTATCTTCCTAGGCTATCACCTCTAGAAACATGTATATTCACTTATTTTTATGTCCTCAGTGATCGGAGCAGTGCCTAGGTGCCAAGTAATTTGTGTATGTTTGTGTATTTGATTAAATAAGTGAACACAATCTAGGCAATACCAAAGTAAAAATAGTGCTTCTGCCTCTAGATCAAGGGTATGCAAAGTGCAACTTAAATTGTACAACTTCTGTTAAATACCAGCAGTAACTTATACTTTGTGAAGTATGTTAAAGTGACAAAAAGCCCTAGATGCTTAAAATATAATACTTTATTTTTTTTTTTAATTGTGAAGTTTCATTAGTGAATGGCTGCTAAGAGCTTTGAGGAAGAAAAAGTGCTCTTTAGTGGCTATTTCAATTCTGTTTGCCCTTATTCACCTTCGTCAGTTCTTGAAGTTACTTAGCAGCCCCAGGAAGAAGGCTTTCTAACTAGACCTCCTTCCCCTCCTCTCTCTTTCCTCTCCGGGTGTGCACAGACATGTATCAAGTTCATTTGTCATGGATTCATGGAAAAGTAGAATTGATCTGAAAAAGACTCTTCGAATGAATCTAACAGGTATCTCTGTACTTTGTAGTAGTTTCCTCATAGTTTAGACCTTATGGAGTTTCAGGACTGGGGAAGAGTACCTTCTTAAATGTTGCACCCTAGGTGGCTCTCTTGCCTCAGCCTAGTCCTGGCCGTGCGTGTGACCCAGACAGTGCTTTGACAATAAATAGACCAGGCTGCAGAATAAGGAGCTGCTTGCCTGGAAGGCGTTCGGTTGCGTTGTCTGACTCTCTAATCATGTCTTCCTTCTGACCAGCTACTCATTTGGGAATTTTTACAAATTTTACAACATGATGCACGAAGGGGTGGAAACTTACAGACTATCTCACAAGTTCTGAGTCAATGAGTATTAGGTGAGTGATACTTTAGTTATGCCTCTTTTTTTTTTTTTTTGCCTCCAACTGCCCAAAGGGCTGGCTATCGAGCAGACCACCAGACAAATTTCTAATTGAGCCTTCTGTCTGTCTCAGAAAGGAAACCTCTGTATAATACTAGACCCTGTTTAGCTATAGTGCTGAAGAAATCCTCTGAGGATTGACTGTACATTTGGATAGTACCAGTTAGGGGTGGGGGAGTTCATTTTCTCTTGCACAACACAAACACACTGTTCGAGAGTCCGTGTGTTGGCTGGTGACTAGGGCAGTGTTCTAGTCTAGCCTGTTCCACAAGGCTCTCCTTGTACATTGGGGGTTGGGTGGGTGTCCCTTTTAGACCTTTAGAATTGACAGCAGCCATTATTTGTGGAGATGAAAGCTATTTTTATAGTGATATATTATATAGTGGTATATACTACCTGTAACGTAGTGGTAAGCCTGAATATACATTTACGTGTATGTAGATATACACGCAACAAACCTTTTGGCACTTATTATTAATAATACGAGTGTGAAATGCAATGCATTTATATGTTTTAGTTAGCAATAAATGTGAGCACAGGTAAGATTGTACTTATTTTATCCACACCCTCCTTACTCCACATTCTCACCTGCTGGTTTAGATATCAAAGCAATGTGGCTGCTTCACGTGCACGAAATTTAATTTGTGTATCTTCGGAAGCTTTGGGATCACTTAGAGGATGGGATAACAAAAAGCTGAGATGATAAAAAAACAGGCAAGCATCGGAAACAATTTGTTGTTTGTGTGGAAAATGCAGTGCATTTTGCTAAAAACCTGTACTTAGCACCATTATCTTGTTAGGGATGCAGGAGCCTCTATTCTCATACCAGGTTTGATTGTGTTGACAACACACCTGTGGCTTACAATCAATGACCTGGCTCTCCAGCAGTGAAGGTTTGCTTTTCAGAGAAAGATACAAAATTGAAAAAAATTTAAACACAGCCAGAGGAAGAGTTTAATGGAAGAAGATATATGAATTCAGTATAAGCATCAACCTGGCTTAAAAGGTAGAGTAGGCAGCCTAGTGGCCAAGAATTTTTTTCCAAAAAATATCTTTGTTTCCCCCCAAAATATGAACCTTAATAGATGATAACTGCTAGGGCGAACCAACAGTTTTGTGATGAATGTGAGTACATGTGATGTAGACCTCAAGGTCTCTATATTCTGTGCTGTTCTACTTTTGAGGAGGCCTTCACAAATAAATAGTACCCACAAATCAACAATGTTTCAGCTGCGTATTATTAATAATACTGTGGCTAGAAAATACAGCGATGACTGTATATAACCACACATGTCAACTTCTTCAGTGGAACAATTTGGCTGTATTTTTGATATTGCATATTTCTTCTGTGATACACATGCCAGCAATTAGATTTTGCTTCATGACTCAGCTCCACAGGACTCTCCCTGTACATTGGGCAGTGGGTGGCTGTCCTCTTTTGACCTTTGGAGTTGACAGCAGCCATTACACATGGAGATTAGAGCTCTTTCTTCAGGAAAGCAAACCAAGTTAGATTTCATCTTCTGAATAATGCCCTCAGTCAATACTCCCTTTAGTCTTGGTTTTTACAGACTAAATGATGCTAACACCTTAGTCACTTTTTACCTCAAACCTTCTCTCTCTCCCCACATAGTGACAGGCTTTTGCAATATGGAGACAATCACCTGGGATCAATGAGGCACGTTTGGTTGCATCACATTTTAAAATTTAGATTATCCTTTAGAAACTTGTAAAGTTTACTGAATAGAATCTAGACAGAGTGTATATGCTTTCTCAAATCAGTTTTTGTTTTCTACTGAGGATATCCATTATAGAGACTTGTTTCCCTCTTTGCATTACAGGCTGAAAATTGTTGGACTCTTTGCTTTAAACCCTAGAAGCTACTTGAGGACGGATATCATATTTAGTTCATTTTCTATCCTCTCAGTGTGTAGGAGTATTTGTAATGGGCTAGTTACTGATGACATGTTTTCTTGAATTGAATATGTATTTAATATAAATGCTGTATATACACATGCACCTAAATGACACATTGTTGATGAAAGGGGCAAGACACAAGAGACAGATCTAAGAATATAAACAGGGCTAACATTAGAATGTCCAGGATTGGACTTTTGAAACCAAGGAAACTAAATTGTAGTGTAAACCAACTTATAAAAAAAAAGAAAATATAGAATAATGTCACATCAGCTATGAGCTAGGTTTAATAAATTGTCTTGATTGAGAAGCCTAAGACTCCCCTGGATCCAGGAGTCTGACTCACATCCAATCCTTTGATGTGGTCTAGAAAGATTAATACACAAAATGTCCTGTTACCTAAAACATTAATTTCACACAGCATCTGGGGAGGTTTGTATGAGAGAAGGAAAGTTGAAAAGCAGGAAAAAATGTATTATATTCTTTTTTTCTCTTTCCCATATTGATTTATAAGCCACCTGGGACACTGACATTGTTGAAATGTCATGGTCACCCCTGGAATTAACAATCTGATTCAGGGCTGAAAGTTGCTGGAAGAGCGCCGTGGGGCTTTGTCGGTCTTGATCCCTTTTGTAGTACATGGCTGCCTTTTGACAGAAGAATGCGTTAGGACCCTGATTAAAAATAAATCCAGATTTTTAGCCCTATGTAGTCCTGAGTTCTACATAGACAAAAATTACATGTCAGTGACTAGGATTGTGAACCTCTTTGCTATAAGAGGAACTCAGATATCAAAGCCAATCAAGAAGGGAGTAAAAGTCTGAGCAGGCTTGGAACTTAAGAAAAGTAAAACTATTAATACAACACACATTAAAGATATGTCCAAGGTTAAAAGAATTAGCAAACCAAATCTGCTCTGTAGTTTTTTTTTTTATTATTATTAATATAGGGACATAATGAAATGCTAATACTGGTTTAGCTCTTTTGAGACACTAATCATATCATATAATTAATCTTTATCATTCATTATGAAATTTCAAATAACTTCAGAAACAAGATTGTAAGAACAAGTCTCGGCATGCTGCTAAATGTTTAACACAAAAGTATTGTATCTCAGTGGACCAACCACAGAAGTCTGGAACCTTCATTTGGCATTCTCTTCCAGATTCGGAATGTGACTTTGAGAAGTTTGTGCAGAGAAGTCTTGTCTCACAATTTTAAATGGAATTATAGTGGTCAGAAATCTACTAACCCAGCCTTCCCAGGATAATACAAAGCAGTGCAAACAAGGCTAGAGCTAACATACTTGTGAAGTGATTGAGATATTCAATGGGTTATCTTAAATATTTCTGGGGATACAAGGTCAGCTCCTGCCCCCAACCCAGAAAATACTTTATGCTGTCAGGGTGGCTGTTGGGGTGTTGTCAGTGAGACAAATGGTAAAGGCTGGTAGAGCTATAGAAGTTTAGAGAAAAGTCTGGATTTCCTAGTCCTTTAGAAGTAATTAGTGTGAAGATAGTACTGTATCTTAGTCTAGATGACCTAGATCCTGGAGCCCATTAGGCTTTTGTCTATGACTTTGGACAAATCTTTCTCCCACTTAGGCTTCCTTTCCTTTTTCTGTAGGATAATGGCTTGCACTAAACCTGTTAATGGTCACAAGGTGCTATATATAGAATAACTCTGAATTGTAAGTCATATCTAATGCCTTTTCCTAGATTTATGTTTTACTTAGAAAGAACATTTGGATTCTTAATTGGAGGGGCACTCTGTGCATGGCATGCCATACAAATATGCCAATTAAAATGCACAGAAAATAGCACTCTGGTGTTAAATATGAATAAATGAAACCATCCTGACTCATTTAACCCAGTAAGTAGGCAAATTCCTTAAAATCCTACTGGGGAATGAGGGAGGGATTGGCTCATCTGTCTCCAAAGCTTTCCATTGGGTAGTCGAGAATAGATAGGATAGACTTGAATTTCTCAAAAATAGCAGTATGTTTGTGTGTATGTGTGTGTGTGTGCATGCACAAATTCACACCGACAACCTTCTTACGCTAGAGAAAATTCTGCTCTGTAAAATATTTTCGCTCCCTTAACATTCCTGGAAGGGCTCCCTCTCTCTTCTTTTACACTATTTATTTAGTCATTCATTGACTTTTTCAGCAACCATTTAGTGAGTATCAACTGGGGTTAACATTCCAGGCACTTTACATACATCATCTCAATTAATTCTATCTCTGGCTGTCCCCTTCCGCGCTTAGCAGACACTTTACATAGATATATGCTCAGTTACTATTTACTGGAGTAAGAAAACGAGGTAATAGCAAAACAACATTCAGAGGTGCAAATGTGTAAAAGTTGAGGAAGGGAAGGGACAAGTAGTAGTATGGGCAACATAAAGTTAATGTAAAGCCATCAAAGCCACACCTGAAGTATTCAGATGGTCAGATCGGACCTTCCAACAGCAACTGTATCTGACTCTAGCCTACCTCCTGTTGTTTCTATCTGCAGGTGTCATTAATGAAAGATAACCTCTGTCTTTAGGCATAAAACCCTTTTGAGAAAAGAGCTGACTATTCTTATTGCAATGCTCTTTGAGTGAGCAATTTCACTTAGGGAAATTTTATAAACAAGTGCTTAACTTTAGCTTTTTTCCCTTCTCTAATTGGTCTAAATGTGAAATTAAATTAGCTGCTGATGAATAGTTCCTGCGCTGTTAAGATTATGATTTTTCCAGAAGAGAGGAACCAGCATACATTACTATCCTGAGCACTTTTCATTCAAAACTTTAATGGATCACTTAGAAACATGCCCAGTTTGTCTTTTCTTAATGGTGACGAGTTAAATGCACATCAGCTTGTGATCAGAGGAGTTTATTTATGAGGCTTCTACAGGTTAACATTCTGTTAAGTAATTTTGCTCATGAATCTCCAAGAATGACCATGAGCTGTCACAGCGTTATTTTTTTCATTATTGATAAGCCCCTGAAAAAGCCAGAACAACAATGGCGATTTAACTGCAGGCATGTAGATATTGTTGTCTTTTATCTTAAGCTCTGAGGACCTGACTCAAGCATCCCCTTTTCCTTAAATAATAAGGAAAACAGAGTCTTTGTCACTCATGGTAGCATCAATGCTTTTTCTTATAGAAACTGCAAAACCAAATAAAACAGAACAAAATAAAACAAAACACAAGCTATACAGCCATTGCTTATTTTTCTGCTTGTCTGGGATTCCATGAAACTTGATCCCAAGAATTCTGGCATCTGAATTTTTACACAGACTGCTTGGGAAGCAAGTTTCTAGGTACCATAATAATTGTTTCAAAATAAATAGATTAACTAGGGACTCCACATGAATTTGGAGGGTAGATCTAAGCTATTTGTGCTTATTTAAGAAGGTAAATGTCTTTATTTATTTTCATATTTATCACAATGGAAATAGTTAACTAATCTGGTTAGAAATTGAGAACACCATTAAACAGGCATCTAACTCGTAGAGACTGTATGAAAACACAATTCCAGAATTTCACTTCAAGAAAATTCAGAAAAGCGGCTTAATGTCATGACTTAAGCATAGAGTTTAATCCAACAAGCCCTTATTGGGCACCTACTATATATGCAGGAACTGTAAGTAACATACGACAAATATATACAATGGACTCTACAGTTAAGGAAGCTGAAATCTTATTTGCAAGGAAAGATACATAACCATGAAACAGAGAATGATTTAAAATATATATCCTATTTTAATATGATCATGTTATGGGATGATCATTCTATAAACAATAGGCTCCTTTCATTCTTCATAGAGGAGAGTATTGAATTTCATTTTTTATCACCAGAGTTTTGTTTGCATGCTCTTATTGTAGGAAAGGTAAAGTATATGTACAAACCAGTTTATTCGGGGTAGGAAAAATGAATAAAATTGCTTAAAGCATCTTGTGTCTCATTGTTGTCATGAAATGTTGCATAGGAAACCTCCCCTCTCGGGTTCCAGGGAGAATGTGATGTTTATTTTACATATTTCTTATTCACAGACTCATTTATCTTTATTTTTGCCTTCTCTGTCTCAATTTCCTAGGTTGATTTGAGATACAGTTCTTTACCTTGCTCCAAAAGCACAGATATTTTTTTCTTAATAACATGTTGAATAAATGTCCATTGCTTAGTGAGAAATGAAAGTATAATAGAGTTGAAGCTTTCACATCCAAAAAAATATGGTTTTAAATCCTGGTTTCCTTAGCTTTGTTATCTTAGGATGGTTACTTAAGCTGGGTACTTTTGCCCAGTGAAATTATTTCTCTTGAGAAAACACTTATGCCAAAGTATTTAATTTGTTCTGTTGTTCAACGCTCTCCTCTCTGCTGCGATGCTTGTTATGACTGTTTTTTAGCTATATTATTATTAATAGTAATGGCGCTTTAATTCACTTTCCCAGCTGTGAAAGGTTTATTTGATATTTGTGCATTGCTTAATAGCAAAACGTCTTTCCAATAATTTTTACTATAATACCTTTTTTCCACCACACTTGTAGTGTAGGGAATGAGCACTTAACCAAAAGTCGAGAGTTATTTTTTAGCCCCAGTTAGGTCTCCGGATAACCTTGGACAGATCTAAAGGTCTAAACAGCCTAGAAAATCTGCCACTTGTTTTTGAGTTCCACTGGAGGACCTGAATTTCTATCTGATGTCTCTTGACTTGAAACCTTCTTTAGGTCTTTAAATGTTGTGATTATGTAATGTCTTTGTCTTAGTCTATTTGTTCTGCTATAACAAAATACCTGAGACTGGGTAATTCACAAAGAATAGAAATTTATTTCTCATAGTTCTGGAGGCTGGGAAATCCAAGATCAAGTTACTAGCATGTTTGGTGTCTGGTGAAGGCTCAGTCTCTTTGATTCCAAGATGGCACCTTTTGTTGCATCCTCTGGAGGGGAGAGATGTTATGCCCTCACATGGCAGAAGGTGGAAGGGCAAAAGGGGCCTAAGATGGTTCCCTGCAGCCTTTTTATAAGGCCCTAATTGATTCATGAGAGAGGAGCCCTCATGACTTTATCACTTCCCAAAAGGCCTGACCTCTTATGCCAGCACAATAGGGATTAAGTTTCAACATAAATCTCGAAGGGGCCACATTCAAACCATAGCAATCTTCTGTGAATAAAGTTTTTACTCTTTGAGATAAATGAGGTGTTGTCCAAAATCATCTAGCAAATTAGCAAGAGAATATATAATTAAGTTACATGTTTAGTGATTCCTACTGTATCATCTTGCCAGCTGAACCAAATGACCTCTTTAATTGTAGCTTATGGTACCCAAGTGCCTAAGCAATTAACAGAGAAAAAAATTACCAAATTATCAGAACTCCCTAAAAAGACAATTTCCTCTATTCCACATTTTTCAATTTCTAACCATCAATGGTCATTCCAGATGGGCACTTTGATTCATTGAAAGAACACTGAGTTTTGAGATATAACCATGAGTTTTACATTGGTCCCTTTGACTATCTCAGGTGAATTTAGAAACTGTGTAGACTGTCCTTGGGCCTCAGTTTCCTCCCCTGTAAAATGAGGATGTTGAGTAACATAATACAGAAACAACTTATAAGATCCCTTCCAGATCTTAGATTGTGTGAGTGTATGATGTACATAGCTTCTTGCACCTGATGCGTAAAATGGTGCCACCTGTTCTTTCTCACCTGGCTAAATGGCGCTGGCCATTGTAGCAGACAGACCTTGGAGCAGGGGAGAAATGGAAGATTTTCCTTGAGTCTCTTTCAGTTTGGAGAAGTAATCTCAGTTCTCACCAGACTTAAAGGAGATGTTCTAAAGCTATATGCCTGCCATTAGGGAACATACTCAGATCAATTAAAAAAAAAAAATTCACAAAGAACAACTTGGCATTGTAACCTTTCCTAGCAGCTCAAATACAAGATATTAATTAGACAAGAAGTGGGGCACTAATTATTTCTTAAGTGGAATAATTAGTGTTGCTGAATTTATAAGTTAAAGGGCTTCATTAAAGAAAAAAATCAAATCATGTTTGAACTGTAGCGATACCACTGTTAAATTATAAATTGATTTTTAAAGACTGTACTTTGATCCTACAGTAAATGAGAAATTTCCGTTTTAGACCATCTGGATTTACTTAAGGGGCAGGTGATGCATGAAGTTGGTGTAGCATTGTAGAAAGAAAGGACAATTTTTCAGGATCTGAGTGTAGAATCTTGTTATGCTGAAATAAAACCTTATCCAGTAATACACCATTTTTAAGGACAAAGTCTTTGGCCAGCAGGCCGATATATATTTCACTTGGCACAGAGTGTAAATTCAACATTAAGGTAGTTCGAATTGCAGAGCCGGAGCAGGAGCAGCATTGAGGAATCTGACCATTCTAGCTAGAGCTGGGATCCATGTCTATTTTATTTTCTCAATGTAATTATACCCCAGTCTTACCCATCACGTAATATCAGGACTGACTTCACTTTCTGTACCCCACCACTGAGAGGGCTTCCAACCTGATTTGAGGTGTCAATGTCCCAACAAGTTGGGTCAATATTTGCAGATCCTCAACCTCCTTTGTTCTGTCTGCAAGGTCTGCTTTCACTGGAGAACTTCCTTGTTTCTCCTCTCTTTTCTGCCCTAGCCAGCTCATTCTTTGGACCTGCTGCTAATTATTGATATTATTCTCATGTTATAAGAGGATGTTTTTAGGACGTTTCCACACAAAATGTTAAAATTTGCCAGAATGACACCTTGGAAATTTATAATAAGAATTTGGGGTGGAATTGAGAAATAAGATAATATTTGAAAGTTTCAGAATAAAGCTGTCTTTCTGGCCCACCCTTTGTGATCAACTTTTAGGAGAAACAAATAATGCTGTCTTTTAGGTTCTTCTGGGGCTAGCTGTCTGTGGATGAGGACCTAAGATTGACTCACTAATAGCTACACCATTGAAGCTGCTTGCTGCATGCATGCAGGCTTTCATCTCTAACACACATTGAGTGGCATTCTGTGCTAAGTATACTTTCAGATATTTTCATATTCAGAGATGTGAAAAGGGATAGGAAATATTTCCTGCTGTCTTAGGCCACATGCTCAGTAGATGAAACAGACAAATAAACAGAAACAATGATCCATGTGCTGTAATAAAATTACTGATAAAATACCAAGGAACTCAGAATAGAGTAGTGCCTTTCAAACTTCGATTGTGACCCACATATTAACATAATGGAAACAGAAGTTTTATAAAGCAATATTTGCCCTAACTACATGCAATGACTGATATTTTCTGTTCTAGTCTATTGGATTTTTTTTTTTGTAATTTTTAAAATTCATGCTATGAACCAAACATTGATTTAATGGCCCTGCAATAGATCACAACATACAGTTTGAAAGACCTGAGAGTAGAGAATGATGTATTTTTTTTAACACTTCCTGGGAAAAGGCTTAGGGAAGATTCAATAAAGAAAGTAAATTTCTTCTTTTCTCTTTAAGTAGTAAATCGTAAATCTAATGATCTAAATGATTCATATTGTAGAAAATAGAGAAAAGCTTATTGGTTTTGAAAGGTGAGGCCGAAGTGGTAGGTCTGGGCCAAAATATCAAAAGCAGCATTTTCTAAGCTACACATTTCGAACCTAATCTTAAAGGTGACAGAGAGCTGTTAAAATACCTTAAACAAGAAAATGCCATAATCATGTTTCCATTTTATAGAGAACATTCTGGTAAAGCTTATAGGACATATTTTACTGAGATAAAACGGCAGTCAGAAAGACAGCTTGAGGACTATTTCAAGTATTTAGGTTAGAAATTTTTTTGGAAGTGAACCAATACCGTGCTGTTGGAATGCTAATAGTGACAAATGAGAGAGATATTTTGGAGACATCCAACAATGACCAATTTGACCTGGGAGATGATAGAAATTAAGAAATTGAGGATGACATCAGGGTTCTGCTTTGGGTCCGTGGGTAGATTGATGGTGCCTTTAATAGAGATGGGGAACAGAGGAGACGGAGTAAATTGAGTGGGAAGTAGATACTAGATTCAGTTTTTATATAACTTGTACCTGTACTACTTAGGGGCCTGTGTAGGAGGCAAATCCAGTGGCGAAGATCAGGCACTTTGACTTCTGAGACTTTATTCTTCACTCTTAAAATGTTTGTCACTCATTTGATTTTTGTTGAAATAGTATTTCTCATGTTTTAAAAAATTCTCCACAAATAAAATTTAGGTTATTTTCATAATATTCCATCATATAGGCATATGATAATTTATTTTAAAAATTCTCTAATTTTTCATATTTGTTCCCAGTTTTTCGCTCCCATACATGATGCCGTGATGAACATCTCCCAGCCAG
>RJWJ010040204.1:0-14087 GCA_004363605.1 Indri indri | reverse complement strand
CCCCCCCCCATTCTTTCATCTGATTCAGGACTTTGAGAGGAGGATTGGAGGGTGACAGGTTTTCATGACCTCTTTTCCTCTTTTTATTTTTAAACTAATAGGTTCCTAGTAGCCAGGTGGAGGATATAGGTGAGTTGAGGAGACTATTGTCAAAAAGAAAAGTAAGCCGGAAAACTCTCACAAGGAATAAAGCAAGGAGATTCTGGAAACACTGTGACTAGAATGCAGGTCTCTTCTCTCCTGGCTCAAATCGAATTTATTCACTTCTCTTGAGCTAAGAAGACTTGGGTTCTGTTTGGGACCAGCAGAGCGACGTGGTGTGGGGCTTTCAGCACCGAAGCAGAAATGTGGACGTCTGCCTCTCCTCACACCAGAACGCTACACTCAGAGATTTAGCAACAAATTATGAGGCTAGGGTATGCTTTGGTTTAGAATAAAGCGTACCAGAGAAAGAACTAGATCTAGATCACTTGAGACAAACAAACAAAAATAAAACAGTAAAGGTACTAAATGTTACAGAAAGTAGAGGAAAAGTAGGAGAAAGAGAATCTTGTTTCTGAGGCAAAAGAAGTGTGGATCCAGAAAGAATCGATACTGGCTATTTAAAGGTCAAGAAGGGTAGAGACAAGAAAGCACCATCGGATTCAGCTTCAGCAAACGCGATGCTTTGTCAGGTTGTGAAAGGAGACATCTCATTAGAGAGGCAGGCACTACACTGATACTGAAGCAACTGAAAGATGGGGAAATAGAATAAGTGAATGCACATTATTTTAATAAAACTGGAGGAAAGTGAAAGTTGTAGGGAAGTCTGTCTTGAAGAGGGCGTAGGATAGAATGATATTGGATTTCTACCTGAGAGAAATTGGAACATGTTTCAAGCTAAGAAGTAAAAAGAGGGAGGGAGAAGTATATCAAAATGGTTCTTTAATTTCTTGGATTTACATAGGTTAACCCTCAAAATTCTAAAGTGCACACATTTCCTAAACCTCACGTCTCACTCCTCCACGGATAATAGGTGAAGTCAATAAAAATGTATATACTTGTTGCTAAGAGGAAATGTATGCTGAAAATAATCTATTTAAAAAATATGTGTGTGTTTTGTGTTGGTGTTTTCACACAGAATTTTAAAAATGTAATTTGCAGTGTCTTCACAAGGATCTTGGATATTTTAAAAATTACAATATTATCAAATATCATACATACAAGACTCGTCTTTCATTAAAGGCAATATTTTTTTCAGAGAACAGCACGTACCATAGTATTGAAACTGTTAAAGATTTTTTGTTAATTCTTCATATTTGGCTGAAGACAAATGTTTTATTTTCACTTGACAGTAACGGTTCTTGAAATGAAGGGCATATATGATTTTTTTTTTAAATTGATTCGCCTTTTCACAAAGAGAATGGAAGTAGTATTCAAGTCTTATTTTGTAGAATATTTTTCATACGCTGGCTGGTGAATGACTCATAATAAATGGTAAGAATACTTCAAATTGATATTTCTTAACAGGAGCTGACTGAGAGCTATTAAAAAAAAGATTGAGTGCAAGGAGCCTCTCTGTGTCACCTATTCATTTCAAAAAGTTATTTTTATAGTATTTGCTGTGCACACTGAAAATAAAAACTTAATGCTTATGTTCTTTCACAAAGTAAAATCTATTAAACTGCTTTAATAATTATTATTCACATTGTTCCTCAAGTTTATAAGAGTTTAAAATATGGTAAACTCTTTATTCATAACTGAATTTTTACTCATGATTGATGGGTTTGGAATTCAGCTTAATGAAATCTTACCAAACACTGAAAGAACATAATTTACTTAAGTGGCATTATCTCCAATTCTCTGTACTTCCTATCATGCTCCAAATTATATCATTTAAAAATTAAGAGCTTTTCTTCTCCTGAGGTTTGGAAGAGTTCTTTCTCATCTTGGAAGTTATATTATTTTCATCAATAAAAAGTAATTAATTGATGGGAGAAAGCAAACAAGCATAATACATTTCACTTACTCATCTCTTTTGTTTAGTTGCTTTTATTGCTTTAGAAACAGTTTTATAAAGAAATTCTGAATAACATGTACAATAACAATCAATATACTACGTGTTGAATCCTTTTCTTCTCCGCACCTCTAAGTGGACCCAAATGCAAGGAGGTGACAGTGGCACAGAGAGCAACTCAAACAGCAGACTCAGATTTGACTCAGACTTTCCTGCCCAGAGCCAAGGAATGAGGACTTTTGCCTTCCCATTCTTGCTGCCTCATTTCTGGAATTCCATTTCAAGTAGCCCCAGCACAGATAACACTAGACAATAACCAGTTTTAATTACTGTAGGATGCATTATTTACTTATTCTAATAAGAGTCGGTGCTGTAATAAGCAGGTCAACAGGACGCAGACATTTTCTGTTTTCTTCTCTGAAGCATGAACACCCAAATTTATTTTTGAAAAATTTATTCAGAAAATATAATGTTTTCCTGTCATGATCTCTTTCTCTGTATTGCATCCTATATTTAAATTTTTTCTCATATCTTCTGACAATGTGGAGCTTACTTATTGCAGTTTGTTTAACTTCTGGTGGTTTTCTCATTATGCAGAGGTCATTAGAAGACTGTATCCAGGACCCCCAGCAGTGGAGAATGTCCAGTGTAGCTGGGCTAAAATCTTTAGTCCTAGCTGGTCGTATCTCCCCATGCCTTCAGATATCTTCGCCTTCTTGGAAAAAGAATGTAACTTTGAATTTTGAAGATTTTCTGCTTCTTTTGTCTCTCTCACCTCAAGTCTCTTTCTTCCTGTTCTTAAATTTTAAGTGACCTGTAGTTTCTTCTGAAGTTACTATGTTAACTCTGTCTACTTCTTAACAGCTAAGCTTGGTGTCCTTCTGCCTCCTTCTGTATCACAAATTATTCTCAGGTCACTATTTCCCACCAATCCCTATATACCAAATGTAAATCTCCATTGAGCTGTGATAGAAAAACTTTAAAATAAAGCTTCAAGTAATATGTAAAATGTTAGCTTCACACAGAAAAAAAATTTAAAGAAAGGAAAGGAAGAAAAAGGATGTATCTTCCAGAATGTTATAATGTGATTAATACCTGGAGTCGTATAGACTACTTATATTTTAGAAAAAGATAAATTAATTTTGTGGGCTTTCTATAAAAGATTTTAATATTTAGTGAGAAAAGTATTTATTAAGAAATGTGTAAAGATAACATTTTGCTTTGAAAATGTTAGATAAGCTTTTATACTATGAAATCCTGAATGAAGATATTTATTGTAGAATTGTTGTAAGTGAACCTAAATTACTAATATCATCTTTTATGGCTTTTAACACAGATTAGAATATAATTTCACACTCACTGACAGAAGTAGTCAATATTTTGGTAACTGTCCTGCAGGTATTCAATAAGCAATGATTTGGAGCTATAGCTATTTATCTCATTTATTTTCTTTCTAAGTACTTGCATAAGTAGCCTGGTATAAGAAACATAGAATTGTAATTTTCTATAATACATACATATTTGACTGTACCAAACATTGTGTAAGGCACTAGAAATGACAGGCAGGTTTCCTGTCATGTTAGAACATAGCAATGAATATCTTTTGGCCTCACAATATTCCCATCAAGAAAAAAATGATAAATATATATGCAAATATATGAAACAACATACCTTGAAAAACATATGAATAGCAGATAACTCTTTTAAAAATATGGTCTCTAATAATTTATAATATCATGTTAGAATATTATTGCAATCCTTGAAATTTCACATTAAACAATGTCCTTTTCCCTTCTTCGTTGACTCATGCAATTCCTTAGTTTAACCACATGATTAAGGAATTAATCGTGCAATCTCTTAGTTTAACCAGTGTTATCTTTTTAAAAGTCTTTTTTTGTTGTTAATTCTGAGATTTTTAAAATCTTTTCACTTTCCAAATAAAATTCCGCCCTCTACCACCATCTCATTATTCTTCTCTTCTTGTGGGAAGTCTTTGACCTGGAAATTGACACCACTTTTTTATATCTTCTATGTTTTTTATATACGTTATACCTTGTTATCCTTTTGTGCCTCCTCCTTAAAATTCCTCAGTCTGATCGCCTACCTCACTGATTTGTTCTTTAGATATTCATGCTACTATTTAACTCATCTATGTGGTACTTTATTTTAAATAATTTCCCACATTGTCTTATCTTGACTTTTTTTATTATTTCTTATTCTTGTTGGATATTGCTAACATCTTTCCCTATTTCCTCAAATTTTTATTACACTTTTTTCTAGTTTCAGATCTGTCCTTTCACAAATTTTGGTGGTCTTGACATAATGTTGTCCATTATGTTAATTTTCTTTTGAACTATCACTTGTGGTAGTTCGACTGTTTAAATGTCTATTTATTTGGCCCGTAAGTTTAATTCCCCATGAAGTTATCATCTACTCTGCCTTGTAATGTATCCTATGGAAAAAATTAAGATGAAGTCCTGGTCTTTATTAATGCAAGTGGTTTGAGAAGTAGGGCTATTTTCTCAGGGACTTTTTCTTTCATGGATCAGACACCTCCACTGCTTGTTACCCAAAGTCTGAAAGCTATTATATAACATATTTTATTTTATAGCTATTTACAGTGAGAGGACAGCCTAGTAATTGATCATTTATGGAAGTCTAACTGACGGTTTTGAGGCAACTGATCAATTTTCACCTGTATTCATGAATTTCTCGTGCCAATATTATGTGCTGATCTGCTATTGGCTTTCCCTCTAAACAGTGCTTTAGAAATGGGCCATGATATCTATCTAATTTACTAGACAAGAAACAAGTAAGAAGGAATATCTCAAGCAATGCAGAACAAAAGCAATTCTTTGAGAAAGGTAATTTCTTTGATAAAGAAGAAATTAATGTTTATCTCAAGTCAGTAAAAGGGAAAAGCATAACACACTAAATCCATCTTTTCCAATCTACCCTTCTTCACCATCTCCAACCACCCTCCCCTCCAGGCTATATTCATTCACCCAACACCATTTCAAGTATCCTTCTTAGATTTTCTCACAGTGTCTCATTATCTCCTTCATATCCATGCCTACTTTTGTTTCAACAGTTTCTCTAGGACTTCTTTAGTGGAAGGAGAGGGCATCCTTTCTTAGTTCACTATCTCGGCAAGAAATCAATGTGTTTTTTCTCCCAAATTCCTTGTAACCTCTTTTCCATATTCCCTCCACATTCTATTTTATTCCATCCATCATCCACCTGTTTCTATAAATCTAATACTGCATTTTAACTTTATTACTATAGTAATTTTCAGCCAAGAAGTGATGGGTAGGCCTTAAATAAAAACGGTCTTTTATGCAGAGCATGACTTCAATAGAAGATACATACTGAGGTATGAGTCCAGGCAACAGACAAACTGTACATCAATTAACATATTAAGAATATAATTTGCTTCTAGAAAATGAATAGTCTTGTAATCATTGCTTGGGGAAAATGGTTAGATTCACGTTTTGGATTTGTGTCTCTGGACTCTATGAAGAATGATTTGAGAGGAGCAGAATTAAAACCAAGAAGGTTACCTAAGTTGATGAGTGGTAAGACTGGAGTTACAGTAAAGAGGGATAAGAGAATGGGTTTAATGAATTTTTGGTAAATTCTTCAGGATAAGTCAATGATAAAATTTGCAATATGTGGTAAAATGAAGAACAAAGAATGTCTTTCATGTTTCTAGTTTGGATATTGGGATAGGCAAAGGTGTTGTCATTTAAAATGAAGAGTACAGAAAGATAAAATGGATTGTTAAGAATATTTTGGTTTGTTGAGTTTAAATAACTGTGAGACATACAGAGGGAAGTCTGAGGCTTGTAGGAGAGAGTAGTTGCAGGTGGTAATTTGGAATAATTTTTAGTTCAGTTGTTATTCCAAAAGACAATATATTGATGATATTGCTAAGTCAGGTTTTTGTTACCTATTCTCACTCTCTTAAATTTAATGTCAAATTTTTAAATATTAAAAATGGATAAGAGAAGATTACATATTATAATTGTGAACTGAAGGCAATCAAACAAAAATATTTTATATTTCTATAATAAAACACCTTTGCATAGTGTCCAAGATAAAGCTGATATAAATTCAGTTATCTTCCATAGTAAGCATTCAAGCAGGGAGATTTTATTTCCCAGATATCTAATATAGAAAATGACTTCCAGTTACATGAAGAAAAAATTCTATTTTATGAATATAAAGAAGTTCTACACAGTCCTTTAAAAAATGTGACACTGGTAACCAAACAAGCTGACTGAGCTAAGAGTTCCAATCTCCTCTTCTATCAATCCTTTTGATGTGATTCCCAGGAAGAGAAAATTTATTACAAATGTGTTGGTCTTTGATTCTGCTCCATGACATGTAAAATAGGCCCTAAAGCCAATCATAACAACAGCAGCAACAGCAATAAACCAAGAACTAAAGGCCTAGATAACCACATGTGGAATTAGAGCTTGGATAATTGGGAGACAGCATACCACGAAGACATCGTGTTTACTACACACACGTATTGGTATGGTTCTACACGTGAGCAGTATTATTGAAAGGTGAGGAAAGCATACCTCCTTTTTTTCTTTCTGCATGAGAAAAGCTAATGGCAAACGATATAGCTGAAAAGGTACAGTGCTCTATTAAGAACATTTTCAAACTTTCTGTCTCTTTAACTTTAGTCTTGACATTGCATACACTTTAGAATGGGCCCTATTATAACTTCTCTGACATTGTGACATTACATCTTGCTTCCAGCTGTGTTGAATATTCCAAAAGAATATTTTTGTAGATAAGACACAATTAGTAGTGTCAGAAACTCTCTCTACATGTAGGAAACACAGATTATAGCTGGAAAGGTGGGCCAATAATAGTTTAGCTGTATCATCAGCTAGGCCATAGGGATATCTACAAAACTGAGAATCTCATCCATGATTTTGTACTACGTTAAAATTGACCAGGATAAAATATAGATAAGAAATCTTTTTACCTAAGTGTTCAAGTTTTTGTAGTCATAAAATATCAGCAGTAGTTCTGCTGTTTTGAAACTCAGACAACTTGAGGGATAAATAATCACATTTTGCTTTGTGTTCTAAAGGCAAATACCACATGATCAGATTAATGAAACCAGACGATCAGTATTCCTATACATTTAGAGTCATAAAACGTTTTCTTATTCATTCCTGCCACTGAAATAGCCTGCCAATGGAAGAATATACACTTTTTAAATTCTAATATATAGAATTATTTTTAAACACAGTGAATACATTTAAAATGCTAACCATCTGCATTTATCCTTTTAAACTCCCTTAAACTCTTCAGAAAATTAGCTATATATTAATTCAAGAAAAATTATACAATATTTGAAATATCAAGGTATATTCAGAACACAAGCATTAGAACAGGAAACAAAGCTCTACTTTTATTCCACATCTTATTTTCCTAAAAATGGAAATGCATTGGAAGAATTAACAGGAAAAAGTGGAATTATTAATTAGAAGGTGTGGGTATGATTTTCAACTCTACCATTTACTAACTATGTTGCATAACACAATTTTCCATAACTTAATTTTTATTATAGGATTGTTGTGAAAACCAACCTAGATTGTGAAAGTGCATTTAATAACAACAAAAAATGTAAATTTAATTATCATTAGAAAGTGTTTTTCCAAGTGGCAAAGGGCCCTTAAATTTCCATTATTCAATATCTTATAATGTCGTTGTACGTCTTTCTTCTATAGAAAATTTAATGTTTTACTAGTTATAAAAATGTAAAATGTAAATATTATTGCTTATTTCAAAAAAATACTTGGTACAATTTGTTACCATTATTACATTTGGAAGACTTTCATTCTCTTCTCACTTCTGTCTGTGATATAAACCTTTCATTACATAGTGGCTAGGTCCTACTTTTATGAAATTCTTTTAATACTACTGACACAATTTCTAGAGAAGAGATATTTGTAAAGAGTTATTATTGTGTTATTATTCTGTAATGCTTTGTTTCTTCCCCCACAAATAATTTAATAGTATATTTGGCAAATTCCAAGAATTTTTATTCTAGTACTTACAAAAAGTAAATGAAAGATATTGAAAATCTTCCATGGATATAACCCTAACTACAACTTTATACATTTCTGTTCTTTATCATGTTCCTGCAGAACACAACATTAGTAATAATTATAGGCAATATTTACTGAGCACTAACTAGGTGTTCACACTTTCTAAATATTTTATACCTTATCTCAATTAATTAAAAAATGGCATAAATTCTGAGCCTCAGAAAGTTTAAATTTCCAAAGATCTTCTTCTTAAGGCAGGATTTTATTTAAGATCAGTTCTGATTCCTTGTACGTATAATTACAGACTGTCACATGACTGAAACATATCTTTAGAGGGACTGAAATATGATTGGTCAAATTTCAAGAACACATAGATCAAGCTGGAGGGACACTAACACTTTACCCACCAGATCAAGAAAGGCTGATAATCATAAGCATGTTAGGTCAAATTTCCCCTGAGTGTGCTATTTCACTATATTTCAAAAAGATATTCCATTTCAGTATTATCTTTTCCATCTTTCTCTGTCTTCAGAGTTTAGTCTGGACCTTGCCAGGGAGAGTATTCAATAAATGCTGTTGAATTAGGACTTGACATGTTGGTCTCTCACATTTCCACTGTGACAGAAATATGGAACATGATGAAGTAGCAAGAGGACAACGTTGAACTGAGTGTCTACTAACTTGCAAGCTCATTTTGTACATCATCGCATTTGGTTTCCACCACAAACAGTAAGGTGGTTATTTTGAATGTCACGTTATGTGATGAGTCATTTTCTCAAGCTAGTACATTTGATTATTTGAAGAATCAGGATCTAGGCCCTGGTCTGTTTAATTACAAATCCAATAGTTTTCCAATTGGTCTACACGAATTTATAGAAGAGTTGAAAAAATGTTTCTTATCCTTACTGGCACGTTTTTGACTCTGTTCAGTAGCTACTGGAAGCTCCATAACTTTTATTCTTTTGGGTGACTCATATTTCATGGAAATACAGGACAGAAATATCCTTGATGCACACATAGTAGCCTCCTGACCTAAAGCATAGATATTTCTTACTTTTGATGACATGGAGGACTTCCATTTGTAGATGTAGCTAAGTCAGCTTTCCAACTTGAAGGTCAAAACAATCCGAATTGTCTTTTAAATTTGGGTCTGCCTGCCTCTGTCGAGTTTGCATTGCTGATAAGACATGATTAACCTTCACAGAATCACCTACAATGATTTTCTTTTCCAGTTTAGTAAAAATACGTCATATAATAAAAGTTTGGGTTATATTATTTGGTAGGATTTCCACTATTATCCTATTCATGCTTAGCAATGTTTCTTTTATTTTCTTTTTGTTCAGTAGTCAAATTTCCATAAAACATTCAGAATATCTAATTAGAAAAACAAACAGCTTTCATAGATGTGAAAAATCTTGCATGGTTTCTCTTGAGATGCATTTTGCAAAATGTAAATTATCCTGCTGAGCTGTGTGATTTTTGCTATTTTATAATAAACAAGTTATGTGTTAAAAAGAAAAGAGCAAAAATCCCTGAAGACTGACCTTGGTTTGGAAAGTTTTTTGAATATACAAAATATTATGCTATACTATATAATTTTATGGAAATTTAATACTAGACTTTATTTAATTTACACACTAAGTTATGATAACTCTAGGCTTTCTAGTCTGATTTATGCTGGAGGAACTGTGGGAAAAGAGGACATTATTTTGTGGTCATGCTCAATAATTGCTACATGCTGTAAAGATTGTGCTATGGTAAATTGAAATAATTACAAAGTTATCTGTACACTATGACATGCTTTCTATTCTCTTGGGATGGTGCACCGGACCAGAAATTCTAAAATTTCACTTAAGCTGATAATCTGTCTCCAATTAATTGTGAAATATATGATCACCAGACAAGAGAGAATACCAAAGTGCAATAAGGCAACTATGTCCTAGATTTGTGAAGCGTATGATGGATGAGAAAAGACTGACCTTGGCTGACCCAGGACAGGAAGAGAGCCATTAGGATATATGGGAACCTGTCATTCTTCATCTTAGATTAACAAATATGTAATATATGTGTCTCTGGAGAGACTTCAGAAAAAGAACAGTAAAATGACCAGACATTCTGTCACATCTAGAATAGAAAGGGTTTTAAGAAATCATTGTTCTGATGATTTCGAATTTTTATCTCTTGTTTATTTATATTTCTTTATGTGTGTGTTATTAAATCAGCATAATTTATTTTTTAATTCACATACACATTGATTCCCGAAATTTGTAATGCTACATTATAGCCTAAAATATGATACACAAATTTGCCTAATCTTGATGTATAGTGCAAATATCTGAATTTAAAGAAGTATTTTCCTGAAGTTAAGCTAAACCAAATAGTATAATAGGCATTTAGGAGAAGTTTAGGAGAAACTTTCCAAATAAATACATTAATATTAGATAATAATAACTGTTATGTATGTGTATGTACATGTGTGTATGTATATCTGTGTATATATGCATACATATATATCTATAAAAGCAGATTACATGATCCATACCATTTCTATGCTCCCATGCCCTTTTATGACATTTAGCATAAAATTTATAGTTATTACCAAGGTCTATAATGCCTCCTCTGATCTGACTTGTCTACATGTCCAATCATACCTTCTTCTATTTTTCTTACAAAACAGATACAATGTAGTATCACCAATAATAGGATCAACTGGCATCATCATCCTTTTATTAATAATATAATGCACCAAGAAGAATTAAACACTATTTTGTTATTGTCTAAGCCAGAAATGCATAACCTGAATCGAATCATGAAGAAATACCAGACATACTCAAATTGAGGGACATTTCACCAAATAACTGGCCTATAAGCTCTAAAAATTGAAATGCCTTGAAAAATAAAATGGAGGGGCTATTCCAGTTTAAAGTAGGTTTGTTTGAAAGAGAATAATTTTCCAAAGGAATTGCAGATATAATTCTTTTGGTTGGATTGTCAGTGGTTAGCTACTCTTAAGACCAGAGGATAGTAGTTTCACACGGGAGGTTAAAAAATTGAAAAACTACTGCCTATTAAGAGATCTGACACATAGTTACCAGATACCCTTCCTATTCCATTGATTTCAATTTAAAGTCTTCAAAATTTTATTGAGTTCTAAACAAAGTATAAGTTGAAAATTGTGGGAGACCATGCTTTCAGGTATGAGGCACAGACCCTTCCCTCAATGAACTTAGAATAAACTTTCTTTATTTAGCTATAATATAAATTATAAAATTATTTTTGCTGTCTTTGGAAAACAATGACGACTAATTAGTTCTGGCTTTACATTTCTTGGAGTTGGGCTGTCTATAAATACCTTATATTTTTAAAACATAAAATATTAGAACTATAAACTGTGTCCATCATTTTTATTGCTCTCAAATTATACATTATTATGATTTTTTAGTTATATGAAAGAAAATGGAACTTCAGGCTTCTTTCAAAAGTTTAAATAAATTTTTAATTAAGTGAATAAAACACAGTGAGCCTGGCTCATACCCGTATCCTAGCACTCTGGGAGGCCGAAGAGGGAGGATTGCTTCAGGTCAGGAGTTCAAGACCAGCCTAAGCAAGAGCAAGACCCCATCTCTACTAAAAACAGAAAAATTAGCTGGGCGTGGTGGCACATGCCTGTAGTCCCAGCTACGTGGGAGACTGAGGCAGGAGGATGGCTTGAGCCCAGGAGTTGTAAGGTGCAGTGAGCTAGGATGATGCCCCTGAACTCAAACCAGGGCCACAAAGAAAGACTCTGTCAAAAAAAAACCAAAACAAAAAAACAAAAAGCACCACAATGAGCCTAGTCTATATGCATAAATATTTTCTCAGTAAATTAAGTTACATCTTAATTATATTGAGATAATGTTTACTCATATTAAGAACTCAATCAGTGGAAATAAAATGAATCTAATTTAAATCCTTTCTTTTGATTTTTTATGAGAATTAATATATGTGTATAGCCTCCTATACTAATCTATATTAGATTCATTAATTCACTAAATATTTATTGGGTATGTGTCTTGTGTTAGAAGCTATAAAGCTATAAAGGAGAACGAAACAGTCATGGTCACTGTACTTCATTCCAGCCTAGAGGGAACTCCGGGTTTTAGTATGGTTATATGGAATGTTCCAGGATGGAAGTTATCAAAGCACATAGAAATATACCGTGAGGAGAGATTTTCTTCCCTTTCTGATTTCTCCTCTTTCTTTTATTTCACCCACATCTATTAAGATCCTACTGTATGCCAAACTATGTATCCAGAGTTCCATTATAAAGAGAATGATAGTCTATTAGGAAATTTAATCGTTAAATAGAAGCCCTACTGAAGTTGATTTCACTGTCAGCATCTTTTTCATGGACACTTTCTCTGATCCTATGGGTACCGTTGTATTTTTTCTCATCATTTCTATCACTAACTTGGAAAATTTTCATGTTGGATTTTTAAATAAATGTGATTTGCAGTTCCGTTTGTGCTAAGATTTATTGCTCAATGACCGTGAGATTTGCATACACACAAGACATACACATTCTCTTACTTGCTTCATTTCAGACTAGGTAGGCAGTTTGCAGTGGAGGGGAAAAAAAAAAAACAATTTGCAAAAATACTGGATGTAGAATTTTGCAGAGACCCGAGTAGAGAGACTCTTCTGAAATCAGAGTCTGATTCTCTAAGTCTACTGATTGGAAATCAAACGCAAAGGGCAAGATTCAAGGCCAGGATAAGACAGGGTAAAGCTTCTGCACAGCCAAAGAAACCGTCACAAGAGCAAACAGACAACCTACAGAATGGGAGAAAATTTTTGCATGCTACAAATCCGATAAAGGGCTGATAACTAGAATCTACTTAGAACTCAGGAAAATCAACATGGGAAAATCAAACGACCCCATCAAAAAGTGAGCAAAGGGCATGAACAGAAACTTTTCAAAAGAAGACAGAATAATGGCCTAAAAACATATGAAAAAATGCTCAACATCTCTAATCATCAGGGAAATGCAAATTAAAACCTCAATGAGATATCACGTATCTCCAGTGAGACTGGCCTTTATCAAAAAGTCCCAAAACAATAAATGTTGGCATGGATGCGGAGAGATAGGAACACTCATACACTGCTGGTGGGACTGCCAACTAGTGCAACCTCTGTGGAAAGCAATATGGAGATACCTTAAAGAGATACAAGTAGAAGTACCATTCGATCCAGCAATCCCGTTACTGGGCATCTACCCAAAAGAACAAATGATACTCTATAAGAAAGACACCTGCACCTGAATGTTTATAGCAGCACAATTCACAATTGCAAAGATGTGGAAACAACCCAAGTGTCCATCAATACATGAGTGGATTAATAAAATGTGGTATATGTATACCATGGAGTACTATTCAGCTTTGAGAAACAATGGTGATATAGCACCTCTTGTATACTCCTGGATAGAGCTGGAATGCCTTCTACTAAGTGAAGTATCCCAAGAATGGAAAAACAAGCACCACATGTACTCACCATCAAATTGAAATTAACCGATCAACACATAAGTGCATGTATAAGAATAACATTTATTGGATGTCAGGCAGGGGTGAGGGGGGATGGGGGAGGAGGGTACGGGTATATGCATACACAAAGAGTGCGATGCACACCATCCGGGGGATGGACACGCTTGAAGCTTGGACTTGGGGGAGGTGGCAAGGGCAACATACATAACCTAAACATCTGTACCCCCATAATACGCTGAAATAAAAAAAAAAAAAGAAAGATACTGAAGTCACTTCATTGAATACTTTTTGCATCAGGGCAGAAGGAAAGTAGCTCAATTTCACAAAGCAGATCATCGAGCAGTGACTGAGGTGCAGTCTGGGAGGAGTTTTGAGAAAGGGCTCTGGGTGGTCTAAGAGGTAAAGCAGCAAACTGGGACAAATTCTACTGTAGCAATGAAAGGAGTAGATCGATTTTGGTCTCAGAGCCACTAAAGAGTTCCTAGGATATAGAGGTGC